>ML105202.1:27178-103032 GCA_003697995.1 Taxidea taxus jeffersonii
TGACACTCTGATACAATCACGGAGTTGTTTAATGCTAGATTGGAGGACAGGCTTAATAATTTTATGGTAATCATTAACGCTACAAAAATGTTTTAGGTGCTATGTATCAGGTAAGATTCTGTGAGGGGGGGTTCAATAGAGAAGAATTCAGAAAGCAAACCAACCTGAAATCTCATACTTCTATTGTTCACATTTTAGTGTGGTAAAGAGAATATAAATCATATTGGGGGTAGGGGAAAATTGATGTTTAAATCCCCACAGTTCTGTAATGTTTCTTTACATCAACCTTTCATTTAATGCTTAGTTGTAAAGTAATAATATATTAAAGATGTAATTTTGGAGTTGTTTTCTTTTTACTTTGGGTAGATTATCCAGATTTTTGCCTTTCCTCTTTTCTGTTGTTTATTTTCTGGTTATTTCACTGCTCACTCTTCTTCCATTGGGAGATCTAAAAGGAAAGTAAACGGGTGAAAAGCTTAGCTTTAGTATCGATGATAAGAGGTTTGTTAGGAAAGAGACTGAAATTCTGAACTGAAATGAAGCTTTTCAGTTATCTGGGCTGTTCTGCCCCCTATTGCCATAAAGATACCAAGAGATATTTCCAACTTGTCAAAAATCGAGAGAGAAAATAGAAAGTCTTATATTTATGATGACAAAGAGAAACAGGTTTAATAAATAGATACGATGCTCTTATTATAAGGAAGGCCCTGGTGTATAGACTCTGTCTTTGAATCTTGGATTGTATTACAACCTTGTTTTCAATACATACTTAGATCACTGTTGACTCATATGAGCCTAATTCAGTGACCCAGCAAAAATAGATCATAAATCCCAGCAAGGGAAGATATGTTTGTAGTTTGACCTTGGAATGGTGAGCTAAAGGTGCTGAGGAAACCATAAATCTAATTTACAATAATAACAAAAATAAGGTTATTTATACTTTGCCCAGTGGATGAAGTGAAAATCCAATATTTTTCTTGGTACATGCTGTACATTTTGCCAAGCTTGATTAAATTCCTGTTTAGTAGGTAGCTAGGAGAGGAACTGAATAAAAACACTTTATATGAAGCTTTAGACTCCTACTTCATTCTCCTTGATTTAATTCTTTTTTTTTTAAAGCTGTTTTAAGGGACGCCTGGGTGGCTCAGTTGGTTAAGCGGCTGCCTTTGGCTCAGGTCATGATCCCAGCGTCATGGGATCAAGTCCCACATCGGGCTCCTTGCTCGGCAGGGAGCCTGCTTCTCCCTCTGCCTCTGCTTGCTTCTCTGTCTGCCTGTGCTTGCGTGCTCTCTCTCTCTAACTATTAAATAAATAAAATCTTAAAAAAAATTTTAAAAAAATAAAAGCTGTTTTAAGTCTTCCTTTTTTTTTTTTTTTAGGTTCCATTTATGAAATGTTTGGAAATGAATGCTGTTTGTCAACAGGAGAAGTGATTAAAGTTACTGGTCTCAAAATTAAGAAGATCATAGCTGAAATTTCTGACCACATTGAGGGTTGTGAGTCTCTACAACCATTTGAGCTGCCTATGAATTTTCCAGGTACAGTATATTGCAACCATTTCACATTTATAAAATTATTGTTAATATGCATCTAAACAGTTGAAAACAAGTGGTAGCTTTCTTTTCACTCTAGGGTAGTGGATTAGAAAACTAGAATTCTTTATTATTTTTTTTTAAATACAGTGTTATATGAGTTTCAGGTGTACAGTGCAGTGATTCAACTGTTAATACATTTCTCCGTGCTCATCTTGATAGGTATACTCTTAATCCCCTTCACCTGTTTCACCCAGTCACCCACCTCTACCTCCTGTCTGGTAACTATCAGTTTATTCTCTATAGTTAAGAGTCTGTTTTGGGTTTGTCTCTTTTTTCTTTGTTTCATTTGTTTTGTTTTTTTAATTCCACATATGAGTGAAATCATATGGTATTTGTCTTTCTCTAACTGATTTATTTCACTTAGCATTATGCTTTTTAGATCCATCCGTGTTATTGCAAATGGTAAGATTTCATCCTTTTTATGGCTGAATAATGTTCCAATATATATACACCATATATATATACCATATATATATATAAATACACCACATCTTCTTTATCCATTCATCTATCAGTGGACACTTGAGCTGATTCCATAGTTCCATAGTTTGGCTCTTATAAATAATGCTTCAGTAAACATAAGGGTGCATGCATCTTTTTGAATTAGTATTTTTGTATTCTTTGGATAAATATCCAGTAGTGGAATTACTGGATCATAGAGAAACTCTATTTTCTTTTTTTTTTTTTTTGAGGAAACTCAATACTGTTTCCTCAGTGGCTACACCCATTTGCATTTCCACCAATAGTGCATGAGTGTTCATTTTTCTCCACATCAGTGCTTTGTAAGGACTACTAGAAGGTAAATTATTTCTCCCCTTTTTAATAAATATTCTTATTTAGGACTTAATATTGTACTGTATTTAAAACTGTCAATTTAAACTCCTAGTTAGATATTAAACTCAAAAATTACTTTAATATATGTTTTAAACATCCTTTGTTATTTGGGAATTTCCCAAATTTTCTTTTGTTATTTATTTCAACTGCATTCTAGTGTGGTCAGAAGACATACTTTATCAATTCTCTTAAATTTTTTCAGACTTGTTTTATGGCTTAACACATGGCCTATCCTGGAGAATATTCCATGTGCACTAGAGAAGGATGAGTATTCTGCTGTTATTTGGTGGATTGTTCTACAGACGTCTGTTGGTTTATAGTGTTGTCCAAGTCTTCCAGTTCCCTGAGAATCTTCTGTCTAGATCTATCCATTATTGAAAGTTCCAACTATTATTGAAGTTTCCAACTATTACTGTCAACTTTTGCTTCATGTATTCTGGGACTCTGATGTTAAGTGCATATATGCTTATAATTGTTATCTCTTCTTGATAAGGTGGCCCTTTTATTGTTCTATAGTATTCTTTGTCTCTAGTAAAATTTTTGTTTTAAGGTTTATTTTGTCTGATACTAATGTAGTTACTACAGTTCTCTTTTGGTTACTATTTGCGTGGTCTATCTTTTTTTTTTTTTTAATTTAAATTCAAGTAGCCAACATATAGTACATCATTTAGTTTTTGACATAGTGTTCAATGATTCGTTAGTTGCATATAACTCCCAGTGCTCATCACATCACCTGCCCTCATTACTGTCCATCACCCAATTACCCCATCACCCCACCCACCTCCCTTTCTGCAACCCTTGGTTTGTTTCCCAGAGTCAAGAGTCTCTTGTAGTTTTTCTCCCTCTCTGATTTCTTCCCATTCACTTTTCCCTCCCCACCCCCTATGATTGTCTGCCCAGTTTCTTACATTCCACATATGAGTGAGACCATATAATACTTGTCTTTTTCTGATTGACTTATTTCACTTAGCCTAAGACCCTCCAGTTCCATCCATATAGATGTAAATGGTAGGTATTCATCCTTTCTGATGAGTGAGTAATATTCCATTGTATATATGAACCCATTCATTCTTCTTTACCCATTCATTTGTTGAAGGATATCTCAGGTCATTCCACAGTTTGGCTACTGTAGACATTGCCGCTGTGAATATTGGGGTGCATGTGCTCCTACTTTTCACTATATCTGTATCTTTGGGGTAAATACTCAGTAATGCAATTGCTGGATACTAGGGTAGTTCTATTTTTACCTTCTTGGAGAAATTCCATACTGTTTTCCAGAGTGGCTGTACCAGCTTGCATTCCCACCAATAGTGTAAGAAGGTTCCCCTTTCTCTGCATCCTCACCAACATTTGTTGTTCCCTGTCTTGCTAATTTTAGCCATTCTGACTGGTGCAAGGTAGTATGTCATTGTAGTTTTGATTTGTATTTCCCTGGTGGTAAGTGATTTGGAGGATTTTTTCATGTGTCTGCTGGCCATTTGGCTGTCTTCTTTGGAGAAGTGTCTGTTCATGTCTTCTGCCCATTTCTTGACTGGATTATTTGTTTTTTGGGTGTTTGATAAGTTTTTTATAGATCTTGGGTACCAGGTCTTTATCTGATATGTCATTTGCAAATATCTTCTCCCATTCTGTAGGTTGCCTTTTAGTTTTGTTGACTGTTTCCTTTGCCGTGCAGAAGCTTTTTATCTTGTTGAACTCCCAATAGTTCATTTTTGCTTTTGTTTCTCTTGCCTTTAGAGATATGTCTTGCATAGAATTGCTGCGGCTAAGATCAAAAAGGTTACTGACTATGTTCCGTAGGATTTTGATAGATTCCTGTCTCACATTTAGATCTTTCATCCATTTTGAGTTTATCTTTGTGTATGGTGTAAGAAAATGGTCCACTTCCATTCTTCTGCATGTGTCTACCCAATTTTCCCAGCACCCTTTATTGAAGAGACTGTCTTTTGTCCACTGGATATTCTTTCCTGCTTTGTCAAAGATTAGTTGAGCAAAGAGTTGAGGGTCAACTTTTGGGTGCTTTATTCTGTTCCATTGATCTGTGTGTTTGTTTTTGTGCCAGTACCATGCTGTCTTGATGATCACAGCTTTGTAATGTAGTTTCAAGCCTGGAATTGTGATGCTGCCAGCTTTGGGTTTCTTTTCCAACATTCCTTTGGCTACATGGGGTGTTTTCTGGATCCATTCAAATTTTAGGATTGTTTGCTCCAGCTCTGTATTTTGATAGGGATTGCATTGAGTGTCTAGATTGCTCTGGGCAGCATAAACATTTTATCAGTGTTTATTCTTCCAATCCAAGAGAATGGAATGTTTTTCCATCTCTTTGTGTTTTCCTCAATTTCTTTCATAAGTGTTCTGTAGTTTCTAGGGTATAGATCTTTACCTAGGTATATTCTTAGATATATTATGGGTTTTGGTGCAAATGTAAATGGGATTGATTCCTTAATTTCTCTGTCTCACTGTTGGTGTTTAGAAATGCAACTGATTTCTGTGCATTGACTTTGTATCCTGCCACTTTACTGAATTCCTATATGAGTTCTAGCCATTTTGGGGTGGAGTCTTTTGGGTTTTCCACATAAAGTATCATTTCATCTGCTAAGAGAGAGAGTTTAGCTTCTTCTTTGCCAATTTGAATGCCTTTTATTTCTTTTTGTTGTCTGACTGCTAAGGCCAAGACTTCTAGTATTATGTTGAACAAAAATGATGAGAGTGGGCGTCACTGTCATGTTCCTGACCTTAAGGGAAAAGCTCTTAGTTTTTCCCCATTGATAATGATACTTGCTGTGGGCTCTTAGTTGATGGGCTTTTATGATATTGTGGTATGTTCCTTCTGTCTTTATACTTTGAAGAGTTTTAATCAAGAAAGGATGCTGTATTTTGTCAAATGCTTTTTCTGCATCAGTTGAGAGGATCATATGTTTCTTGTCTTTTCTTTTATTAATGTGATTTATCATGTTGATTGATTTGTGAATGTTGAACCACCCTTGCATCCCAGGAATAAATCCCACCTGGTCATGGTGAATAATCCTTTTAAGGTACTGTTGGATCCTATTGGCTAGTATTTCAGTAAGTATTTTAGCATCCATGTTCATCAGGGAAATTTGTCTGTCATTCTCCTTTTTGATGGGGTCTTTTCCTGGTTTTGGGATCAAGGTAAGGTTGGCCTCATAGAATAAGTTTTTAATTTTTCCTTCCATTTCTATTTTTTGCAACAGCTTCAGTAGAATAGGTATTAATTCTTTTTTTTTTAAGATTTTTAAATTTTTTATCTGACAGACAGAGAGCACAAGTAGGCAGAGAGGCAGGCAGAGAGAGAAGGGAGGGGAAGCAGGCTCCCCGCTGAGCAGAGAGCCTGATACGGGGCTCGATCCCAGGACCCCGGGACCATGACCCGAGCCAAAGGCAGAAGCTTTAACCCACTGAGCCACCCAGGTGCCCCTAATTCTTCTTTAAATATATGGTAGAATTCCTCTGGGAAGATAATCTGGCCTTGCACTCTTATTTTTGGGGAGGTTTTTGATTACTGCTTCAATTTCTTTGCTGGTTATTGGTCTGTTCAGATTTTCTATTTTAGTCTTGTTAGTTTATAAGTTTCTGGGAATGCATCCATTTCTATCATTGCCTAATTTGTTGGCATAGAGTTGTACATAGTATGTTCTTACATTTGTCCTTGGTATTGGTCATCATCTCTCTCCTTTCATTCATAATTTTATTAATTTGGGCCCTTTCCCCTTTCTTTTGGATGAGTCTGGACAGAGGTTTATCGATCTTATTAATTCTTTCAAAGGACCATCTTCTAGCTTTGTTGATCTCTTATACTGTTCTTTGGGTTTTTATTTTGTTGATTTCTGCTCTAATATTTATTGTTTCTTTCCTCCTGTTTGGTTTAAGTTTTATTTGCTGTTCTTTCTCCAGGTCCTTTGAATGTAAGGTTAGCTTGTGTATGTGGGATTTTTCTAGTTTTTTGAGAGAGGCTTGCATTCCTATGTACTTCCCTTTTAGGACCACCTTTGCTATATCCCAGAGGTTTTAAAAAATGTGTTCCCCTTCTCATTAGTTTCCATGAATATTTTAAGTTCTTCTTTAATTTCCAGGTTGACCCATTCATTCTTTAGCAAGATGCTCTTTAGCCTACTAGTGTTTGAGTTCCTTCTAAATTTCTTCTTGTGATTGAGTTCAAATTTCAAACTATTGTGGTTTGAAAATATGCAGGGAATAATCTCAATCTTTTGGTGTCATTTGACACCTGATTTATGACCCAATATGTGATCTATTCTGGAGAATGTTCCATGTGCACTCAGAAAGAATGTGTATTCTGTTGCTTTTGGATGATATACTCTGAATATATCTGTGAAGTCCATCTGGTCCAGTGTTTCATTCAAACCCCTTGTTTCTTTATCTTCCACTTAGAAGATCTGACCATTGCTGTGAGTAGGGTGTTGAAATCCCCTACTATTACTATATCATTATCAATATGTTTCTTTATTTTGGTTATTAGTTGGTTTATATAATTGGGTGCTCCCATGTTGAGGGCATAAGTATTTACAATTATTAGATCTTCTTGCTGGATAACCCTTTAAGCTTTATATAGTGTCCCTCTACATCTCTTACTACAGTCTTTGGTTTGAAATCTAATTTATCTTACATGAGTATTGCTACTCCAGCTTTCTTTTGAGGCACATTAGCATGGTAAATGGTTCTACACCCCCTCACTTTCAGGATGGAGGTGTCTTTACATCTAAAATGAGTCTCCTGTAGACAGCATATGGATGTTTCTTGCTTTTTTTAAATCCAATATGGTACACTGTGTCTTTTGGTTGGAGCATTTAGCCCACTTACATTTAGAGTAACTATTGGAAGATATGAATTTGGTGCCATTGTATTGCCTATAAAGTCCCTGATTCTGTAGATTTTTCTCTGTTTCTTTCTGGTCTATGTTATTCTTAGGGTTTCTTTTTGCTTACAGTATCCCCCTTAATATTTCTTGCAGAGCTGACTTGGTGGTCACAAATTCTTCCAGTTTCTGTCTGTCCTAGAAGTTATTTATTTCTCCTTCCATTCTGAATGACAGCCTTCCTGGATAAAGTATTCTTGGCTGCATGTTCTTCTCATTTAGTACCCTGAATATATGTTGCCAACACTTTCTGGCCTTCCAGGTTTCTGTGGATAGGTCGGATTTATTCTGATGTTCCTCCCTCCATATGTAAGGAACTTCCTCTCCCTAGATGCTGTCAGGATAGCTTCTTTTTCTCTAAGATTTGCAAGTTTCACTCTTATATGTCAGGGTATTGATCTATTTTTATTGATTTTGGGAGGGGTCCTCTATGCCTCTTGGACATGAATGCTTGTTTCCTTCCCTGGAGGAGGGATGTTCTCAGCTATGATTTGCTCAAATATACCTTCTGGCTCTCTCTCTCTCTCTCTCTCTCCCCTCACCCCGTCAGGCACCCCAGTAATTCCAACATCAGTTTGCTTCAGGGTATCATTAATTTCTCAAAGCCTTTTGTTATGGACTATTAATTATCTTTATCTCTTTCCCCCAACTTCCTTCCTTTATTTCAGCCTGTCCTCTAGATTACTTATTCTCTTTTCTGCCTCATTTACCCTAGCTGTTAGAGCATCCAATTTAGACTGCATTTCATTCATGGCATTTTAAAGCTTGGCCTAATTAGATCTCATTTCCACCCTTAGATGTTCTGTACTGTCATTTATGCTTTTTTTCAAGCCTAGCTATTAATTTTATAATTGCTATCCTAAATTTCATCTCTGACATCTTATTTATATCCATATCAATTAGCTCTATGTCAGAGAACATTCCCTCTGGTTCTTTCCTTCTTGTGAATTCCTCCTTCTAGTCATTTTGTCCAGAGAAGGATGAGTAATTAAATGATCAGAGTCCAAAATATCAACCATGACCCAAGCAAAATGCTCCCTTGGCAAATCCGAAGCAGTTGGAAGCCACCACAGAAAAGCAAACAAAACCAAAACAAAACAAAAAAGGGGGTGAGGGGAAGAGAGAATATTCTCACAGGTTGGACAAAGCAGGGTGATCCACCACTTGTTTCTGACTGAATTTTGGTCTTTGTGTTAGAAGATACTACATCTCAAAATTTCAAAGAAAACAAAACTCTCTCTCTGTAATTGAGTAGAGTGAAAAAAGAACTAAAATGAAGCATATACCTATAAAATGTAGATGTAAAAAATAAAAGTTAAAAAGTGACTTAAAAACACAAGTTGTTAAAATAAAAATCTAGTTGAAATGGGTAAAGGTAAAAAAAAGAAATGGAAAATTTTGGTGAGAGATAAATGAGTCATGAGGAAATACCTGGAGCTCAATATACTATTCTCCCCTGGTGCTGGAGTTTTATAGTCTTGTGGAATCCATAAAGTTGTAGTCCACCTGTTCTTCCAGTCTGTCTTCTGGGGGAGGGGCTAGCTGTGCTGCTTCTCAGGTGTCTTTGCCTGAGCAGAGTTGCCCTACATCTTGTCAGCATAAGCTGACGTCTTCGCTCAGCATAAGCTAGTCTTCTGTGTGGCTTTTGTTCCAAAGGCTTTCTGCTCTTCTTCAGAGGATCAGAGCAAAAATGGTCATTCTAGATCTCCCACTGAGAGCCAAAAGATTGCAGTCCCACCTCTTGTCCTCTGAGACAAACAGATTTCACTTTTGTGTGTGCCAAATCCCATAGACTCTTGCAGGGCAAGCACCCTGCAGTTCTCCCAGGGAATCCCATGGACCCCTGAGTGCCACTGCCCTTTGTGTCCTTGGGACTGCAAGCAGTTGCAGGCTCACACATGCAGGCTGCTCTGCTGCTCTTGGGTCACAGCTGGGTGCCTCCCTATTGTCCTTTCCAGGGGCTGCCACTGCCCTGAAAGCTGTCACTTTGTCGTGGGTGCAGCCATTTCAGCTCTCCCAAGAGATGGTAAATGGCTCACACATTCCAGTCCTTTTCAGGGTGCTCAGGCAAAGAGCAGTCATCTGACTGTCCTGGCTCAAGGTTTATGGCAACCCGAGCTGAAAGTCCCTCCTGGGCTTGCTGACCATAACCAGTTTCCCTGTTCCACTGCTTGGGCACTCTACCAGTTCAGGCACCCCTATTTCTTTCTGTGTCTCTTGGGATCTTAAGATCACAATGACCCAACGAGAATTCTGCACTTTTCATCCCCTGAGTCCCTTTCAGAAAAGAATGTCTCTCACTGGAACAGATTTATAAGGGTTCCAATTTTGCACTCTGGTGTTATATCACTGTCCAGTATCCAGCTTATAGAGACTCCCTCCCACCTCTGTTTATCTTTGATATCTACCCACAGATTGATGGTTCTGAGATTGATGACTCTGCACCTCCTACCTTGCAAAAAGCAGTCACTTTTCTGCTTGTAGAATTGCAGATATATTTTCTTACATCTCAGGCTGACTTCATGGGTGTTCAGAATGGTTTTATAGATACCCAGCTAAATTCAAGGAACCTGATGAAATAGAGTCCACTACTCTTTCACCATCTTGTTTAACCCCTGTTCTATCTTCTTATATTCTTTTTCTTTCAGACTATTGTGTCTTTGAATTTGAAGTATCTCTTGTGGACAGCAAACAGATGATGTTTTAAATCTGTTCTGCCAATCTCTGCCTTTGAATTGGAATGTTTAATCCACTTATACTTATTGTAATTACTGATAAAGTAGGATTTACATCTACCATTTTGCTATTTGTTTTCCATATGTTTTAGGCTTTTTTGCGTGTTTTTAGTGAAATGAATATTTTCTAGTGTGCCATTTTAATCCCCTTTCCTGCCTGTTTTAAAATTAAAATTCCATTTTGTAGAGCAATTAAGGTTCATAGCAAAATCAAGCAGAAGGTACAGAGATTTTCCATAGACTAGCTGTGCCCAAATATGCTACAGCTTCCCTGTTATCAAAATACCATAATTTCTTTTTATGGTTTATACTTCATTTCTTTTTAGTGCTAAATAATATTTCATTGTCTGGAAGTGCCACAGATCATTTAGCCATTTACCTACTGAAGAATAACTTTATTGTTTTTTAGTTTTGGCAATTATAAATAAAAATACTATAAAACTATAAAATACATGATTGTGTGGATATAATTTTTAAACTCATTTGGATAAATACAAAGGAACATAGTTGCTGGACCATATGGTAAGAATATATTGAGTTAAAAAAACTGCCAAACTGTCTTCCAAAATAGCTGCACCATTTTGCTTATCTACCAGCAATGAATGGGAGATTCTGGTGTTCCACATCCTCATCAATATTTTGTGTGGTCAGTGTTTTGAACTTTGTCTATTCTAATACATATATACCTATGGTATCTCATCATTGTTTTAATTTTCAATTCCTAATGATATCTGATGTTGAGCATCTTTAATATGCTTATTTTCCATCTGTATATATTCTTGGGTTAAATGTCTATTCAGGGTTTTGCCCACTTTTTAATCAGGTCGTTTGTTTCCTTATTGTTGAATTTTAAGAGTTCTTTGTATATTTTGGATATAAGTGCTTTTTCAAATATGTCTTTTACAAATATTTTCTCCCATTCTGTAGCTTGTCCTTTCATTCAGTATTAATTACAGAACACAACTTTTTTGTTTTTAAATGGAGCCTAGCTAATCAATTATTTCTTTCATAGATTATGCCTTTGGTGTCATAACTAAAAAGTCATCATCAAACCCAAGGCCACCTAGATTTTCTCCTGTTATTTTCTCTAAGTTTTATAGATTTGCATTTTACATTTAGGTCTGTGATCCATGTTGAATTGATTTTTGTGAAGGATGTAAGATCTCTGTCCATATTCATTTCCTTTCATTTGGATGTTCAGTTGTTTTGGCATCATTTAAAGAAAACCTTTCTTTGCTCCATTGTACTGTCTTTACTCCTTTGTCAAGGATCATTTGACTGATTTATGTGGGTCTGTTTCTGGGTTCTATATTCTGTTCTGTTGATCTCTTTGTTTATTCTTTCACTAATACCACACTATCTTGATTACTGTAGCTTTATATTAGGTTTTGCTGTTGAGTAGTGTCAGTTCTCTGATTTTGTTTTTCTTCAGTATTGTGTTGGCTATTCTGGGTCTTTTGCCTCTTCATATAAATTACAGCATCAATTTCAATGTCCACAAAATTACTTGCTGTGATTTTGATTGGCATTACATTGAATCCGTAGATGCAGTTGGGAAAAACTGACATCTTAATAATATTAAGTTCTCCTATTTATTAACATGTAATATCTATTTATTTCTTTGATTTCTTTCATTATAATTTTATAAGCTTCCACACATAGACCTTGTACATATTTTGTTACATCTACACCTAAGTATTTCGTTTTGGGGGTGCTAATAGATGGTATTATGTTTTTAGCTTTAAAATCCACTTGTCCATTGCTAGTATATAAGAAAGTGATTGCTTTTGCATATTAATGTTTTATCTTATAATCTTGCTACACTCAATTATTAATTTGAGGAGTTTTTTGGTCAATTCTTTCAGATTTTGTACATAGACAACCATAGTACCTGTGAACATAGTTTTATTTTGTTCTTCCCACTCGGTATACCTTTTATTTCCTTGTCTTATTGCATTAGCTAGGACTTCTGGTACAATGTTGAAAAAGAGTGGAGAGAGGGGACATCACAGCCTTGTTCCTGATCTTAGTGAGAAAACTAGTTAGTTAACATGATGTATGTTATCCATAGGGGTTTTTTTGTTTTTTTTTTTTAAGATTTTCTTTATTGAGCTGAGGTAGTTTGGTTTTATTCCTAATTTATGGAGAAGTTTGTTGTTATTGTTGTTTGTTTTATTCTGAGTGGATGTTGGGTTTTGTCACTTTTTTTCCTTGTGTCTATTGATATAATTATATATTCTTTTGAGGCCTGTTAATGTGATGGATTACATTAGTTGTCTCTCAGATGGGATAAATCTAAGTAGCCAGCTTATGGAGACTCCCTCCCCCCTCTGTTTATCTTGGATATCTGATAGATATCCTTGCATAATGGGATAAATCCCACTTGGTTGTGGTGTCTAATTCTTTTTATACATTGTTGGGTTTGATTTATTAATATTTTTTGAAGATTTTGCATCTACATTTATGAGAAATATGGTCTGTAGTTTCTTCTTGTAATATCTTTGTGTGGTTTTGGTATTAAAGTAATGCTGGTCCATAGAATGAGAGGGAGAAGGAGAGAGAATCTCAAGCAGATGCCATGCTAAGCCTGGAGCCAATGTGGGACTCAATCTTATGACCCTGAGGTCATGACCTAAGCTGAAACCAAGAGTCCAATGCCTAACAGGAGCGCCTAACAGGTGCGCCACCCATGTGTCTTTATATAAAGATGCACCCCTGTGTCTTTATATTTAAAATGGATTTCCTATAGAAAATATATAATTGGGTCTTGTTATTTGATTGACTCTGATAATCTGTCTCTTGGTTGTTGTACTTAGGCCATTGACATTTAAAGTGATTATTACTATATAGTCAACCCTTGAACAATGCAGAGGTTAAGAGCAATGATTTCCCCCACCCAGTTGAAAATCTACATATCACTTTTGACTCCCCCAAAACTTAACTATTGTTAGCCTACAGTTGACTGGAAGCCTTATCAATAAGATAGTTAATTAACGCATTCTGTAGGTTATATGTATTATATACTGTATTCTTACAATAAAGTAAGCTACAGAAAATAAATTGTTATTAAAAATCCTTGTATAAATGGACCTGTATAGTTCAAACCCATGATGTTCAAGGGTCAACTGTAGTTCTATTAATGTCTACAGTATTTGTTACTATTTGTTGCCTTTGTTCTTTTTTCTTATTTTTGTCTTCCATAATTTTTCTGCCTGTTTAATTGAGCATCTTGTATGGTTCCATTTTCTCTCTTTTCTTAGCATAACCATTATACTTATTATACTTAAATTAGCTTTTATTAGTGGTGGCCATAGGGTTTGTGATATACATTTACAATTAAGCCAAGTTTAGTTTCAAATAAGACTGTATTCCTTCTCAGGTGTCTAAGTACTTTATCATAACAAAATATTCCTAATTCATTCCTCCTATCTCTTGTACCAATCCTGTCATTTTATTTCACTTATACATAAACACACACAAGGGCATATCTATACCTAAGCATACATAATTAAATACATTGTTGATATTGTTATTGCAAACCAGCCTTTATCTGTTAGATCAATTAATAATGAACTGGGTTTTTTGAAATTTTAAATTTATTTATTTGTGAGAGAGAGAGCAAGAGCACAGAGGGAGAGTGAGAGGGAGAAGTGGACTCCCCTGCCATGCAGGGAGCCCAGTGTGGGGCTCAATCCCAGAACCCTGGACTGATATCTAAACTAAAGGCAGACACTTAACTGACTGAGCTACCCAGGCACCCCTGTCAGATCAATTAATAATGAGAAAATGTCACTTATTCCTTTGATGATGTTCTTTTCTTTATGTAGATCCAAATTTCTCACCTGTATAACTTCTCTGTTCTCTGCAGAATTTCTTCCAAAGCAGATCTACTGGCAACAAATTCCTAGTTGTTTGTCTGAGAAAGTCTTAAATTCTCCTTTATGTTTGAAGAATTATTTCTCAGGATACAGAATTCTAAGTTGTTTTTTTCTTTTTCTCTTAACACTAAATATTTCAGCCCAGTCTCTTGCTTGTATGGTTTCTGAATAGTTGGATGTAATTTTTTTGTTCCTTTGTATGTAAGGGGTTTTATTCTTCTGGTTTCTTTCATGATTTTTTCTTTATCTTTGATTTTTGCAGTTTAAATATTATATTCCTGTATAGTTGATGTTTTATGTTTGTTTGTTTTCATTTATCCAGTTTAGTATTTCCCAAGCTTCCTGAAACTGTTTTTGTCACCTGACATTAATTTGGGGGAAATTATCAGGTGTTGCTTCAAGTATTTCCTTCATTCTTATTTCTCTTTTTTTATTCCTTCTGGTATTCTCATTATGCATATGTTACACTGTTTTTTGTTGTTCCACAGTATCTGGATATTCTGTTCTGTATTTTTGGTTTTGTTTTTTCTTTTCTGTTTTGGAAATTTCTGTTGATACATTCTCAAGCTCAGGGATTCTTTCCTCAGCTATTTCCAGTCTATTAATGAGCTCATAAATTAAAGACATTATTTATGTTTGTTAATAGTGTTTTTGAACTTCAGCATTTCATTTTGGTTCTTTCTTAGGTTTCTCTCTCTCTGCTTACATTGCACACCTTTTATGCTTTATCCACTTGGGCCCTAGCATCTTAATCATAATTGTTTTAAGTTCCTGGTTTGATTATCCCAACATACTTGCCATATCTGAGTCTGCTTCTGATGCTTGCTTTGTCTCTTCAATTGTCTTTTTTGCCTTTTTTTTAAAATTTTAGTTCTAGTATGCCTTGAAATTTTTTCTTGATAGCCAGACATGATGTACTGGATAGAAAGACCCTGTTGTTAATAGGACTTTAGTAATCTAACAGTAAGTTGTAGTAGGAGGGTAAGCATTCTATAGCCCTACAACTAGATATCAGTATTTTTACAGTCCTGTGTCTCTGAACCATGAACTTCTTAAGTGCTTCTCAGTCTTGTTCCCCACCCCTTGGGTGGGAAAGGGTGGCTACAGTGGGTTGAGCATTTCTCTTCTCACATGTGGAAAGCTAGAGCAGGCCAGATCTGGGTATTTCCATTTCCTTAAATGGAAAGACTAGAGTGGCTTTAGCTGCACATTTTCTCTGAATGGAAGGCTAGAGTGGGTGTTAGTTATATATTTTCCTTCTCCCAGGTCAGTTAGTCCTAATAAAACACCAATGGTGCCTTTTAAGGGAAAGTCTTATTAAGAAGAATAGATTGTTCTGACTTATTTTGGAAAAAAAATTTTTTTAACCTTTCCCTGACAGAAGTATGGGAAGATTTTTTCTCTGATATTTACTGTGAGAATCTGGTCAAGACCTAAGGGTAAAAGTTACAAAATTATGGGAGCTCCTTTATCACTAGGACCCTGGATTTTTACTCTCAGACTTGTCCATTCTGAGTGTCTAGCAATTCAGCAATTATAGTTTAGATTTTCCTAGCCTGATATTGGTTCCTATATAGGTTTCTTTGGTAAGTTTTTTATTCTCTGTACTTGTCTATCTGTCTTTCCAATTTTAGAGGCATCGGTTTATCCTCTGATCTCACTTCTCTAAGAGATCTAAGAATAGTTGTTGATTTTTTAGTTTGTTTGGCTTTTTATTTTTTGTAGGACAGAGTCACAACTTCCAAACTTTTTATATGCTAGGCCAGAGGCCAGAAGTCCAATTTTTTTTTTTAGCATATACATTTTTTGTTATTTTTTAGTGGTTGCCTGGGGATTGCAATCAATGTCTTAATTTATAACAATCTAGTCTGGATTAACTAATTTTATTTCAATAGTGTGTAAAATTTGGCTTCTTTGTAGTTCTATCCCCTATCCTATCTTTCTAGGTGTTATTATCATAAAAATTACATGTTTAAACATTATGTGTCCATCAACATAGATTTATGATTATTCTTTATGCAATTGTCTTTTAAATTAGATAGGACAAAATATTTAAAAATAAAAAGTACACATAAATTTTCTTTTATATTTACTTCTATAGTTCCTTTTGCAGTTACTTTTATTTCTTGACAGAGAATAAAGTTACTGTCTTATGTCCTTCAGCCTGAAGGATTCCCTTTAAGATTTCTTTTTTTTTTTTATTTTTTAAATTTCTTAAAAAGATTTTATTTATTTGACAGACATAGAGGCAGGCAGAGGGGCAGGGAAGGGTGGGAAGCAGCTCCCTGCTGAGCAGAGAGCCAGATTCGGGGCTCTATCCCAGGACTCTGAGATCATGACCTGAGCCAAAGGCAGAAGCTTAACCCACTGAGCCACCCAGGTGCTCCTCCCTTTAAGATTTCTTATGTGGTAGGTTTGATAGTAATGAAGCCTCTCAGTTTTGGTTACCTGTAAATATCCGAATTTCTCCATCATTTTATTATTTATTTATTTATTTGAGTGTAGTTAACTCACAATGTTACATTTGTTTCAGGTGTACAACATAGTGACTCCACAATTTCATACATTGTGTTGTACTTAGTATAGCTACCTATATCACTGGCTACATTTTTTAGGCTCTGCCTTTTATTTCTGTGACTTATTCATTATGAAACTGCAAGCCTCTATTTCCCACTCCACTTCACCCATTTTACCTGCCCCTCCCCCTACACACACACTTCCCTCTGGAAACCATCAGTTTGTTCTCTATTTACAGGTCTGATTCTGCTTTTGCTTGTTTGTTTTTAGATCTCACATATGAGCAATAGTGTAATACCCTCTAGGTCCATACATGTTGCAAATGGCACAATTCATGTGGCTGCAATATGTGTGTATATATATATATATATATGCATATATATATATCTTTATACATACATACATATCACATCTTCCTTATCCATTCATCTGTCTATGAACTCTTAGGTTGCTTCCATGTCTTGGCTATTGTAAATAATGCTGCAATAAATGTAAGGGTGCATATATATTTTTGAATTAGTGTTTTCATTTTCCTTGGGTAAAAAGTAGTGGAATTATTGGCTCATATGGTATTTCTGTTTTTAATATTTTGGGAAACTTTCATTTTTAAAGGATAAATTTTTGGAATAGAGAATTAGTTCACAGTTCTTTTATTTCAATACATTAACTATGTCATCCCAGTGATTCCTGGCTTTCATGGTTTCAGAGTAGAAATTGGGCTTTAATCTTATTGAAAAATCATTGTACTTAATGAATCTCTTTTCTTTTGCTATTTCCAAAATTTCCTGTTTGTCTGGTTTTCAATAGCTTGATCAGGGTGACATTAGTCTCCAATTTATCCTATTTGGAATGTGTTAAGCTTTTTGAATGTGTAGATTACTGTTTTTCATCAAATTTTGGAAACTTTGGCCCTTACTTCTTTAAATATATTTCCTATGCTCTTCTCTTTCTTCTCCTTCTGGAGCACACATTATTCCAATATTGATATGCTTGATGGTGTCACATACATCTTTGAGACTCTTCATTTCTCTTTATACTTTTTAATTTTTGCTTCTCAAGTTGAATAGTCCCATCTGACTTATCTTTAAATTTGACTTATATTCTCTATTGGGTAAAACTTCATTTTCATACTTACTTTTTAGTTCTTTATATATAGTTTTCTTTATTTCTTTGAACACATTTAAAATAGTTTACTTAAATTCTTTTCTCTGGGAAATCTAATGTCTGGGCTTCCCCTTGGGGATAGCTTTTATTGACTGTTTCCTGTCACCCCCCACCCTCTGGTGGATGGTTCACACTTTCTTGTTCCTTTGCCTGTTTCATAATTTGTTGTTGAAAGCTGAATATTTTAAACAATATAATGCAACAACTCTAAAAATTTAATTTTCTCCCCATCTCAGGGCTTGTTGTTATTGCAGGTTGTTGAGTAGCTTTTCTAAACTGTATCTGTAAAATCTGTATCTTTTGTCATATGGGGCCATTGAAGTCTCTGCTCAGTTAGCTTCATGGGTAACCAATGCCTTGGCACAGATTTTCTTAAACAACTGGAACCAGGAGGTCTCCCAGTCTTTGTTGAGGGGTCAGTGTTCATTTGAAGGCATACCTTCAACACTCAATTTGGCAGGTAAAAATTCTTACTTGCTTGCTCATGTGGAGCCTTAAAGTCAGCCAGAGTTGAGAGTTTAGGACCTTTTCAGGTCTTTCCTGAACATACACAGTCTGAGGCATGTGCAGTGTCCAGCATATGTATATGGTCTTCTAGATTACCAAGAATATATCAAAACTTTTCAATGTTCTTACGGATATCTCATTTCTCAGCTTTTTCTTTTAAACTGTTTCAGTTAGCCTATTTTTTCTCCCATCTGTTATGCATGACTGCAGGCAGCCACAACAATTAAATAATTATCTCTTATTGTTTTTGACAAATACTATCAAATACTATCAAATATCAATACTATTTTGACAAATACTATCTTTTCTTATTGAGTGAGCTCAAAATGAGATCAAATAAAGATAATGTTGCAAGTAAAATATTCCAGGGAGTTACCAGACATGTCAAAAAATACCAGTTCTCTGAGAATGAACTTTGAAAGAATTCCATCTCCTTTCTGCTCCCTCTTGTGACTGCAGCAGTGTTGATTTTGCCATGACTGCAAGCTAGTAGTTTTCAGTATGAAGTTGAAGGGGTGGGAGGAATGGAATACTGCAAGTTCAAATGTCAAAAAATTTGCTGATCTTACCAAGATTTAACTATTTTTTTTCTTTAATAAATGTTCCCCAGGTTACAGCAATCCTTTGGCTAATTTCCAGAGTTCTAAAAAAATTAATTCTGACCATTTATTTTTTTTTAAAGAGTTTATTTATTTATTTGATAGACAGAGATCACAAGTAGGCAGAGAGGCAGAGAGAGAGAGGAGGAAGCAGGCTGTCCACAGAGCAGAGAGCCCGATGTGGGGCTCGATCCCACAACCCCGGGATCATGACCTGAGCCGAAGGCAGCGGCTTTAACCCACTGAGCCACCCAGGTGCCCCCTGACCATTTATTTTTAACCAGTTTCTCCACTGCTCTCATAAAGGAAGAGATAATTTTCAGAGGTCCTTATTCTACCATATTTGCTGACATCATCTACCCCACTATGTTAAAGTATATTAACAGAGATCCTTAATTTCTCATTGTAATTTGAAAGTTTTGAGGAAGGTAGTCATAAACTTGGCAAGGTTGCTTATAATGATTTCTTTGCAAATAAAGATGCTCTACTGAAAAAAGATACCCAGACTTTCACCAGTAAATATAGCTTTAGAGATGCAGCTCCAATAAGTGGAAACTCAAGAAAAAGTCAAGAAAGCAAAGCTTTGTAGAGATTTTGTAAGGATAATTTTAGGGTGCAAATGAAAGTTGATCTTTGCCAAAATGTGAATGGGGAACTAAACTTGCAGTAATATCCCTGGTTGCATTCTTTGTTAATGTTATAATTTCATATGTCTCTATTTTGTCACTTCAAAAACTGTTCAATATATTAAAAAATAAGAAACAATTATTTAAGTTCTTTATGGATATAAACATACTACTTTAGAAGTACAATTTCTTCTTTTAGAAGACAGCACCCTTGACTGAGCCTTTTTCTGAGCTAGGAAATGTGCCATTTTTGCCAAGTACAACATAATACATTCTGATATTTGGTTGTAAAGTACATTATCCCCATAGATTAGTAACTCATGTAATGTCTGGGTTGCAGTGAATTTCCAAATTTCTGGATTATTTCCTGGCAGGATCCTTATGAAGCATGAATACTAACTGCTATCTCTAGACATAATGAATTTTCTGGGAGGAAGTGTTACAAAGAAGAAATACATTTTTCTGATAATCAGAGTCCCCATTTCCTCCCACCAATAGCAAGTTTACATATGTGTCTCTAAACCATGTCCAAGAAAGGTTGTGGTTGCATCTGTAAAACCACTGCTAACATAGCCACATTGAAGTTTTCTGTTTGAATTTTAAAATTCTATGAACTTTATTACTGTATAGGAATTATATTGCTGGAGAAAGGAAGCATGTGATAGTAAAACTTAGAGATGGAGCATTCTCTACTACCCTACACACACTCAAATTAGAATCCTGATGATTGCTGAACAGTGTTCTAAAAACTTTTACATATAAAACTGTTCTAAATACTTTTATGTGTATGTATGTATTATTCATAATATATGTTTATATATAATGAATATATGTTCTATATTTTTGTATATATAATGTGCATTATATATAAATATATATAAACATTATACATATATACATACATATATGTATATATATATAATGAATTCACATTTACATATAAGAAAACAAGGAACTTGCCCAAGACCAAATAGTGGATAAATGGTTGCAATGAATGTATGCTAGTACTGTCTAATATAATATAATATAATATAATATAATATAATATAATGTAATACATAATGTGAGACTATACATTCATGTTTATTCATTTAAATTCATTTATGTAGCTATTCTAGGAGGCTTCAGTTCTTCCACACATCCCTACTCCATAAAATTCCTCCTGAGTGAATGACCTGAGAGTGAGAGAAAACCCAAGATAGAAATCTTAGTCTTCTATAACTTAATCTCAGAAATGACATACTATCACATCTGCTATATTCTTTTGATTGCCCAGAGAAATGCTGATACACTCTAGGAGGGGACTGTATAAGGGTGTGACTACCAGCAGGCAGGAATTCTTGAGGGCTATCTTGGAAGCTACCTGGCACAGATATTTAAATAAGTTAAAAAACAGCAAAACAAAACAAAAATAGAGCCAGAGACATATGAAATTAATTTTAATTAAATATTTTATTAAAATCTATAATGATATTATTTTTTTAACATGTAATCAGTATAAAAATTATTGAGCTATCTTGCATTTTATTCATGCCAAGTCTTTAAAATCCAGACATATTTCCCCCCCAACATACATCTCAGTTCAGGCTATGCTAATTTCAAGTAGTCATGTTTCAAACACTCTGTACAATGCCTCTAACAGTGGTGTTGTATTGGATAGTACCAATACAGATATAAGCAGTATGGATCCCGAGTCTGTGCTCTGAAGCACTTCTTGCTTAATCATACAAGAAGAGTGAAATGGTCAACCAGCATCAGTGTTAGGATGAAGATCCACAGATCCCTTGGATATGTGGCATCCTTTCTAATTTTTCTGTTCTGTGCAGTAAACATTATAATACTAAAAGGATATAAACTGGTTGCTCTCCTAAAATAACATGAAATAGGAATTTTTAGATGACTGTTAGAAAATTCATTAAATTTAAAATTTCCTTCATAGGTTTAATGTATTTAAACCATGTTTTAAAGACAAGCTTCAGGCAGTGCTTCCTACTGAAAAGAATTTCTATCAGATAAAGGGATAAAAGAATTTTATGTCAAGTGGACAATCCATTCCTAAGTAACATTGCAGCTGCCATGCTGAATTGCCACTCTTCCATAAATATGGTCAGTAATGAAACAGCCCAAATGAATGTAGCAGGTTAGTTCTCATGGCATAACAGACAGCATTATCTTCATGTCCCAGTGTTCCTTGAGCTCCATGTCTCATGGAGGTGACGACAGAGGAGGACCAGGTGGGTGCTAAATGCATAGCATTAGAAACACCAAGTTTAGGAAATTTCAAAAATGTGAAGGGCTGCTGGAAACCTGCCAATCTTTGTCCACTAGGAAAACATTGTTTTTATTATCCTGGAATGTAAGAAACTCTTTGTTAGGGAGCAAGAAGAAGACTTTGCTATCTTAGAGTGTCTCTCAGAAGAGAGAAATTCTCCATTTTGTTTATCCTGGTCAATAAACAAAACCTCCAGCTTCTGAAGCATGTAGACATGTCATGGAGAATTAGCTCCCAGAATATCTCTATCTCTTCTGAACAGTAAGATTCTTTTAAAATCATTTTAAATATAAATGACTAAAATTTATGAAACCTGTTCTTTTATGCCTTAGGAAAAATACTTACATTTTTCAAACGAATTTTCCCATTGTTTCATTTGGGAAACTGTATACTTAATTGCTAGACAACACTTAATACATTCAGTGGTCATTCATTTTGTGTTTTATGTACCATTGAAGTAATTAAATCTTTCATTTTTTTAATGTTTAGCCACCTTATGATTGTGGGCATTTTTTTTACTTGACTAAAATATCAGTTTCTTTTTAAAGATTTTATTTATTTATTTGACAGAGAGAGAGAGAGAGAGAGAGAGAGATCAAAAGTAGGCAGAACAGCAGGCAGAGAGAGAGGGGGAAGCAGGCTCCCTGCTGAGCACAGAGCTCAATGCAGGGGCTCAATCCTAGGATCATGACGTGAGATGAAGGCAGAGGCTAAACCCACTGAGCCATCCAGGTGCCCCTAAAATATCAGTTTCTAAAAGGACCTGATAGGAAAAGTGTTATGCAAAAAGTATTTAAAATATATTTAGTAGCTTTATAGTTGAAAAACCTTTTTATCTTCTTTTTGTGTGAAGGACTTTTGTTAAAAGGAGCAAGATATAGGGCACAAATTGCTCTTATTTTTCCATCTAGATGTTATGATGACATATGATTCAGAAAAGCCTGAAATAGGGCTCCTTGCCTTTTGGATAATTTGCTATTCAGGGACTCATGGGGTATTCTTCCAAATTTTCTCAGTCAACTTCTCTTAAGGCATCTCTTCCCACTGTGCTCACTTAGGCAAAATAAATTGAGCTAAGTCTTTTATACAAAATATTTTCCTAAACAAAAAGGGGTATCTTGCATATACTGTGCAAGAAAATCTGAAGTAATCTAAATACACAAGAATTCAGAATTTTACATTAATTTTCAGTTCCTTATTGCGGGGTGGCTATTTTTCTTCTATTCTTTGGCATGTGATCAAATTATTTCTCTAAGTCCTTGGTCTTTGGATAACTAAAATGTATATTATCTGAAAGACAAAGAGACTTTGCAATTCTAAGTTAAAATATCCTTTTCACTCACCTTTGTACATTTTAGCATCAGACCAGAATTTTGTCATAAAGATTATTTTAAAATGGGTTTTTCTACAACTGACACTGTTCTATAAGTTTTCATAGTAATCTGTTTTATGTACATCTTCTAAAAATCTGTCTCATCACATTTTGCTCTTCTCATCCCCCTTTTCTACATGCATAATTCCTCTAAAGCTCTTTATAGTGTTATCTCCAGGGTATCACCATAGAGGGACTCTGATGAGAGGAATCAGGTTGTCCTTAAAACATTGTCTACACAGATCTTCAATTCCTTGACTCTCTTAACTGAGCACTGATAGAGCACACGACTGTATTTATACAAAATTACATATTAATGATTTAGCAGGTCTGCCATTGGAACAAAAGCTCTTTTAAAATAGACATTATTTCAAAGAACAGCTTTAGGTTCATAGCAAAGTTGAACATAGGGTAAACAGATTTCCCATATGCCCACTGCCCCCAAGTCTGCATAGCATCCCCCATTATCAACCAGAGTAGCACACTTGTTACAATTGATAAGCCTATCTTGATACATCAGAAACACCCAAAGTTCACGGTTTACATTATGGTTCACTCTGGATGTTGTACATTTTGTGGGTTTAGACAAATGTATAATGACATATATTCATCATTACAGAAGTATCACAAAGTATTTTCACTGCCCTACCAACCCTCTGTGCCTCTCCTATTCATCCTTCCTCTCTGACAACCTTTGGCAACCACTGATCTTTTTACAGTTTCCAAAATGTTTTGCCTTTTCCAACATGTCATACAGTTGGAATCATGGAGTATGTAGCCTTTTTAGTAGTATGCCTTCAAGTTTCCCCCATGTCTTTTCATGGCTTAATAACACATTTCCTTTTGGTGCTGAATAATATTGCATTGTCTGGATGTACTATAGTTTATTTATCCATACTGACAAAGCTACAGGATGTCTTGGTTACTTCTAAGTTTTGGCAATTGAATAAAGCTGCTGTAAGCATCCATGTGCACGTTTTTGTATGGACATAAGGAGCACAACTTTTTAAAGTTATAAAATGTATTGATTTTTTTTTTGAATTTTACAAATACTACATACATCTTGTGTGTTTGAAGATTAGAAAATGGGAGAAAATGCAGGGAAGTGAATAAAAGTTCCCTATAATCTTATCACCAGAGCTTTCTAGCATTAATATTTGGTACATTTCCTTCCTTTGCTTTTGAGTACATTATACACATGCATACGTATAGACATATGTTCTAATATGATGGAAAATAAGCCTGTTTCAGAGGACTTGCCCATGTCATTAAGTATTCTTTAGAACATAATTTTTATTTTCTGCATAATAGTTTTTCACATGCATATACCATAATTAATAAATCCATCCCAAACATGTTCACTTCAACAATTTATGCCATTATGAGCAGCCTTTTAACTGAAGTTTTGTCTTCACTTCTGCTTATTATAATAATTTCATGTACATGAAATTATGAGTTCAGAAATAAAAATGTTTATAAAGGCTTTGCTGTGTATTGCCAAATCACATTCTGTAAATACTTTGCCAATTTGCATTCCACCAGCACCTAATGAAAGGACCCATCTAACTGCTTTTTTGAATCTACAACTTATTTATTCTTTCCTCTTCTGATTTTTAAAAATTAATGGCTTTATTGAGCTATAATTTTATAGCATAAAATTCAGCTGTTTAAAGTATGTAATTCATTAGTTTTTAGTATCTCTATCTCAGCTTTTTTGTTCATTTGTTTTTAGCAACATAAGTTTAAAAACCTTTAAAATCCTAGAAAATGGAAGGCCTGACATAGAGTGGCAGAAGGTCACACTATCAGCAGTGCAAATGAATTTAGCAGGATGACAGAATAAAAAATGCATAGAAAACAAATATATACAAAATATGCACATAAACAAATATATATTTATATATAGAAGAATATATAAACACGGTTATAACTTCCCAGTTATAACCATTTAGAATTTGTAAGGATAATCTACTTAAAATAGCAAGGTAAAAATGGAACTAAGCTTAATATCTTTAGAACCTAGTATAAGAAATATTAGAATACTTTAACTTATGATTTACTTATTTTTAAAAAAATATTGAAAGGCTTTCTTATTTATTAGAAATAAAAACACATTTTAGGTGCTTGAATCAGAAAACAATATTTGTGTGTGTGTGTGCATAAATTGCACATGAATTAATTTGTGAGACTAACACAATGGTAAACATAATTTCTGTATTATAGTCATAATTATTATAATCATAATTATTATTATGTTGGCTGTTATGAAACTAATTCTAAGATTCATTTGGGAGAATGAGCAAGTGAAAATTTCCAAGAAAATATTTTTTTTAAAATAAGGATATTTATCCTGCAAATATTAAAGCCCATTATGAAGTTATAGTAAATTATACTGTGTGTTACTTATTGAAAATCAAAAGTTGAATTAATGAATTAATAACAGTGGTACTAGTTATTAGAAGCATCAAAGTGATTCTTTGAATTTGACTCCAGTGACTGAACTTAAGCATTTGTTTATAGCTCTGAGATAGACTTTACTATAGAGTATTACTTTCTATTTGATGAAGTTGGTACTGCACATCTGAGGTTAGGGAAAGAGTTATTTAGTAAATTATCATAGAATTGTTGTCAATTTAGAAAACAAAAAAATGAATATCACATAGCAAAGGAAAGTTGAAGTAGATGAAAAGGTTACATTTTAAGTAAAACTTTTATTTGAAACAAGTTTCAGATTATAAATATAATGAAAAACCATAAAGAAACAACACATTTTATTACATAAAGTGGAACTTTCTGCATATCAGAAAAGTAAAAACAGTATTAAAAAAGGTTAATAACAAACTGACACAATTTCCAAAAGACTAGATAGCATTAAAATGTAAAAAAAAATCAATTAAATAGTCTAGTATAACATTAATTGGGAAACACTAATTGGATAAAGGACAGAAGAAACTCAGATGGCTTATAACCACATATGAATTAGTTTGAATTCAGTGTAAATTAAAACAATAATGACAACTTTTCCATGTATTTGTTAACGAAGGTTTATAATTATGATAATAAAATTGAGAAAGATACTGTCAAATGGTGACTCTCAAACCCAGCTGAAGGGTGTATAGAATGTTATAACCTTTCTGAACGTAAATTTGATATTCTGTTTTGAGAGTCATCTGCTACTCAATTGGCAAATGTTCCTTTTGTTCATGTACAAAGATAGTGATTGATGACAGAGATACACTTAAGTCTTGATCCTTGGTCTCCCTGAACTAGTAGTCTGCCTGCAAAAGGGCCTTTTATTCAGTGGTTCCACATATTAAAATAAACTCTAAGGGAATAATCATCATAGAATTATTTGTAATAGCAAAATAATGGAATCAATTTAAATGCCCAATAGTGCAGAAAAAGATAAGTATGATACATTCCTTACGACGTTTTTACAGTCATTGGAAATCATACTTAGGAAAAATATTTTAAAACATTCGGTTTAATCATGGTCCAATGTTTAATGAAACAAGTGGAATCCAAATGAATGTATATGATATAGTTTCAGTGTTAAAACATTTCTGTCTCTACTTATCAAAATGTATGTCAAGGGACACCTGGGTGGCTCAGTGGGTAAAACCTTTGCCTTTGGTTCAGGTCATGATCTCAGGGTCCTGGGATGGAGCCCTGCATCAGGCTCTCTGCTCAGCAGGGACCCTGCTTCCTCCTCTCTCTCTCTCTCTCTGCCTGCCTCTCTGCCTACTTGTGATCTCTATCAAATAAATAAATAAAATCTTAAAAATATTTTTTTAAATGTATGTCAAGATTGAAAAAAAACCAGAATTTTAAGATTGGATGATCTCCTTGATATGTTTTAGTGCATCAGTTTATTAATTTCCTTATTTATAGAGTTAGGGAATGTCAGTGCTCTTTATGTCATAAAATTCTTTCAAGAAATAAATAAATGAAATGAAGTGATCATTAAGTGCATACTACAAACATTGGTCTATAGAAACTACTCTGTGATTTTGAAGTAATAATAAAAATTCTTTTTATTATTACTTTAATTGTTATCTTTTAAAAATTTAGAGTGGCTGCTCTGTTTCATTACACCCAGTATGGGGTTTTTATTTCAGCTCTAGCTTTATGATATACATATCATAAAGCTAGAATATATAAATAGAATATACATATATAGTGGATTCTATATATATATAATGTAATATATATAGTGGATTCCATATATATAAATATATATATTTCATAAAGCTATATATATTTATATATTTTATGCATTATTATGAAAGTAGCTCTTCTGGTTTTGGGGGGCATTTAGTGTATTATTCTTAGTTTTTGGCGGTGTGGTTAGTTTTCATCTTTTTCTCTCACATTTTGTGTCTCTTTGCAAAAGAAAGAGAAGTTAGGGGCTTTTATGTCTAGGCTGCTAGATGGTGGTATTTAAATTCCTCTTGATCGCATATAAGCCATATAAAACTAATTCATTTATCTTCACTGACTCAAATATCAACAATAGCAAGTCCAGTCTCTCTGGTCTTTCCAGCTCGCTACCATCTGGGCCAATCTCTGAATAGCCTGAGGCTGCTCCGTAGTCATTTCCTGCACTAGATTTCTTAATACTCTAAGGAAATTCATGTCAGAACTTCTCAGGAACTCTTGCTGACCAGGTACCAGGTCAGATCTTCTGTATGGGATCCAGCAAGCTGCTCTGCAGAACAAATCCAGTGGGCACAGAGGTAGGCTAACTATCTGAGGAGCCCATTGCCAGTTTTCAAATTCATGTCATTCAAGTCGGCTTTTTGTTGCCTAGTAATATGGAAGCAAAAGGATGTGCCTAGGAAGAAAATGTTCCTTTTTATATGCTGAATAATTCAGAAAAAAAAAAAAAAAAACGAAGTTCCATTTTCTTTTTCGTGCAAATCAAAATCTATTTAAATCATAAGCTCTGAGATCCATTTAAAACTTATGGTTACATCAGGAAATTATATCTCTTCCTAATTTGAATTTAATGTAAACTGATTTTTAATTGTTTTATATAACCATGAGTAACAGATATTTTTGAACACTGCATGGTAAAAATCAGCAAATATGTCAGACAAAGCACAACATTAAAGGAAATACCACAGCATATGTTGATAGTTATAGAAGAATTGCTGCTGTTTTCACCCTTCACACCAGAATAATTTTTTCAATATTTACCTCCCATGTGTAGAGAGGGAAACATATGGGGCTTTACATGATCGTAAGCATAAACAGGTGGCTACTTAGGTACATTTAATTTGTAGGCAACAGCAATACTGAAAAACGCAATCAGCACCACATGGCTCCCCGACTCCTTCCACTAACATTCCATTAGCAAAATTAAGATCATTAAAATAGAGGGAGGGTATACTCCTCAGTCAGTGAACTACCTTTCAGGGCCATGAATAAAACACACTTTCAAAAAGGCCTTGGCATTCTGCTGTTTCTTTTGTTCAAGGGAACTTCCGTAGCTGTGTATAATGTATACCCTATGAATAACTACAAGCAGCACAATATTTGCATTTAAAATGTGCTTACATCTCCCTATAATCTGCTCATTATGGACCTAAAATTATGGTGGTTAAATCCTAAGCGATTTATCAAAGCATGGGTTCAGACAAACTCTACAGAGCAAAAGCAGTCCACCTCAAGAGGTCACCTAAGGCTGATTTCCATATTCTAGCACTCTGACAAAATCTGTAGAAATGATTGTTGCTAGGATTTTTTGCTCAGTCTGTGTCAGATGCTACATTGTGGACTCTATATATTTTGTCTCATCTGCCTTGATCCAGATTGGAATATTGACTCTGTCCTCTTTGGCCCTGTAAATACTGATCTCTCTGACCTTCTAACCATCCCAGAAAGGACTAGAATTCCAGAGTGAAAGAAAATAAGGAGAAAGAACTGTTATTATTTTGCTTTTTTTGGTGTTGGCTATGTGCACGTGTGAAGTACTGTGTAAGCACTTTACACGTATCAACTCCTTTAATCATCACATTGACTTTATGAGGTAGATGATAGAACTTTCTCTATTATGCAGAAAAGGAAATTAATTGTGGCCCTGGGGGGTGTAAGTTTTTGAGATAACATGGTGATAAAAGGACTTAAGCCAGAATTAAACCCAAGCTGTTGAAATGAATAATTAACATTTTTTAAAGCCACTCCATTTTACTATTGAGATAGTTGTGTATTGCTTGTCCTGAAAATTCTCCTGCCTAAAGTCACCCAAGGCCAGGAATAATAAATGTGCAGTATTTCTGAAGAACTTCCCAAAAAAGCCTAGTGAGAGATTTTGGGGTGGCAGTTCTTTCCAGTCCCGATGCCTCTGTGAGCCTTCCTAGAACACAAGGGGCAATGCTCTGCGCAGTCCAAGGAGCTGTGCTCTTGCTAAGGTTTCTGAGAAGTTCTCATGTTCTCTCACCTCCTCCTAGACTGTTACTCATCCTCAGTGCTTGGCGGAGAGAAAGGTTTACCATGAACAAGTATGTATGACGTATTTGTTAGTAAACCAAGATTAAAACAGAGCTTTAGGCATAGACATCAAGTTATATCATTTGATTTCGAGGCCTAACATTATTAATGTAAATTGTATTAAATATTAAATATTTAATGTATTAAATATTGTACCCAAATGTATTAAATATTACATAGTTACTCCTTTCAAGGAGTTTAAGTGTTATTGGGAAAAAGACGTTTTTGCTTGTTTGCTTTTTCTTTTTTCTTTTTTTTTTAAAGCAAAGTTTGAACCAAAAAGGTAAGGATGAATCAAAAGCTTTTATGATTTATTCTTTTTATCTCCAGGTAAAAGAACTATTAATAGCTGATAGTTATTATAGACAATTTTGATCCAGTTGTAAATGTAAAGACGTTCAAACACAGGAATTCTACAGTCTCACTTAACCTCCTCTAACATTTAACAGATGCAGTTGCTATCTTTGATATGACTCCTGCCTTCCCAAAGACTCAGTAAATTATTAGGCCAAATTTTCTTATCATGAACTTTAACTTTCCTTAACGTTTCTTATTTCTGCTATTCTATCAAGACTCTTCTGTCTTCTTCTATGAAGATTTTTGGAGTCATTTATTTGTTGAAGGTGTTTAATAATCCTATAATTGATTCTGAGAAATCTGGGGAACTTTCTCACAATTTGGACATTATATTATTATTATTATTGTTATTATATGTCTCAATACTTTGCTCAAGGATTATGATTTTTTGCCTTGATAAGATATTTCATGAACCCCATTTCAGTTTGAAGTTGGTCAAAGATGCTTGAGCTAGAATTTCTCATGGAAATGTTGGATTTGGGATAGTCTTGAAAAAGGTAGTTTTTGTAGGATATGCTGACCTAAAAAATGTCTTGGAAACATAACAAAATGATAGAAAAGCCACAGGAAGCATGTGAAATGGGAAATCTATTTAGATACATTTAAAATAACAAGGATGTTAAGAATTTGACTCCAGGAGAGAGTGCAGTTACAACTCTTGTATTTCTTTGTTGCTCACCTGTGTTTATATTAGTTTTATGCTCAATACATGGGTTCTTTGCAGGAAATGTTTAAAGGCATTTATCAATTTTGTCTGAATTACTTTCTTTAAAAAAACTATGATAACGTATTCTGAAAACCCACTTAAATACAGCCACATGACCTGCCGCACACTGGGAGTACATGAGCCTGTGTGGCAGCCCTGTCAACCCCCTCACTTTGTGTAGTCCCCACGCCTCCCTCAGAGGCCTCACCTGCATCTCCAGGTACCTGGCCATCTGACACATGGATAGATGAGACTAGTGCCAATCAACATCTTAAATATCAATGAGGTTCATTTTCTTATGTTGCTTGATTTTAAAAGTTCTAAGATTTTCTGTACCCAAAAGGAGGGACCTTCTTCATCAGCTAATGAAAAGCTAGACAGTTTATAATTTATAATAATAATGAAAGATTGAAATGTGTAACTGTGATTAAGCCCTTGAACTTTAGAGACATAAAAACCTACTATGTATCTTGTGAGCTATGGGGAGATAGAGGATTTATGGCATCTTTTCAAATGTTCACATCCTTTTATCTGTGAAATGTATGTATTTTATTTGTAGCTACCTCACACTGCAATTCTGAAAATTAAATATACATATACATTTCCAGTATATTCTAAGCTGCATATTTTAATAATCCTATTTTTGTTTTTTTTCATTATTTTATTAGTTTTTTTCATCATGGTAAGTATGCTGTTCAATCTCCATCACCCTTTTCCCTCATTGCCCCCACTGATCTCCCCTCTGCTAACAATTAATTTGTTCTCCACAGTTTAGAGTCTGTTTTATGATTTCTGTCTCTCTCTTTTTTCCTTTGCTCATTTGTTTTGTTTCATAAATTCCACATATGAGTGAAATTGTATGGTATTTGTCTTTCTCTGGCTGGCTTATTTTGCTTAGCCTTATAGTCTCTAGCTCTATCTGTGTTGCTGCAAATGGCAAGATTTCACTTTTTCAGGGCTGAATTATATAGATATATATGTGTGTGTGTGTGTGTGTGTGTGTGCATGTATGTGTATGTGTGTGCGCACACACACATACATACACATACACATACACACGCACATAGCACACTTTCTTTATCTGTTCATCTATCAGTGGACACTTGGGCTACTTCCATAATTTGGCTATTATAAATAGTGCTATAAACATAGGGATGCATGTATGCCTTTGAATGAGTATTTTTTATTTTTAGGTGAATACCCAGTAGTGCAATTCCTGGATCATAAGGTAGTTCCATTTTTTATTTTTGAGGAGCCTCCATATTGTCTTCCACAGTGGATGCACCAGTTTGCATTCCCATCAACAATGAAAGAAAGTTCCTCTTTCTTCACATCCTCCCAACACTTTTGTTTCTCGTGTTTTTAATTTAAGCCATTCTGACAAGTGTGACAGCTTATTGTAGTTTTGATTTGCATTTCTCTGATAATCAGTGATGTTGAGTATCTTTTCATATGTGTTTTGACCATCTGTATGTTTTCTTTGGAGAAGTGTCAATTCGTGCCTTCTGCCTATTTTAATTAGGTTATTTGTACTTTGGGTGTTGAGTTGTTTTTTTTTTTAATGTATTTAAGTTTTTTTTAATGTATTTCAGATATTAACCCTTTATCAGATATGTCATTTGCAAATATTTTCTCCCACTCAGTAGTTTGCCTTTAAGTTATGTTGATTATTTCCTCTGCTGTGCAGAAACTTCTTATTTTGATGTAATCCCAATAGTTTATTTTTGCTTTTATTTCCCTTGCCTCAGGAGACATAGCTAGAAAAACATTGGTAAAGCCAATGTCAGAGACGTTACTGCCTGTACACTTGTCGAGGGCTTTTATGGTGTCAAGTCTCACTTTTAAGTCTTTAATCCATTTTGAGTTTATTTTTGTGTATAGTGAAAGAAAGTGGTCAAATTTCATTCTTCTGCATGTTGCTGTCCAGTTTTCCCAACACCATTTGTTGAAAAGACTGTCTTTTTCCCATTGTATATTCATTCCTCTTTGTTGAAGATTAATTGACCATATAACTGTGGGGTTTATTTCTGGGTTTTCTATTCTGTTCCATTGATCTATGTGTCTTTTTTTATGCCAGTATGATATTGTTTTCATTATTACTGCTTTATAATATAACCTGAAGTCTGGAATTGTGATACCTACGGTTTTGCTTTTCTTTTTCAAGACTGCTTTGGCTATTTGAGGTCTTTTGTTGTTCCATACAAATTTTAGTATTGTTTGTTCCAGTTCTGTGATAAATGCACGTTGGTATTTTGATAGGGATTGCATTAAATGTGTAGATTGCTTTGGGTAGTATAGACATTTTAACAATATTTGTTCTTCCAATCCATGAGCATGGAACATCTTTCCATTTTTTTGCATCATCTTGAGTTTCTTTCATCAGCATTTGATAGTTTTCAGAGTATAGGTCTTTCACCTCTTTGGTTACCTTTCTTTCCCCTCAATTACAGTATTATGATCATTTTGATGATGTATGTGTAAAATGTGAATAATAGAATTTATGTGTCTGTATGCAGTCTTTTGAGGTCTTTTGAGGACTTTCTCATATGTGGCAATATATATTGCCCTTTATCCTTTCAGCAAAGCACATATAATCACCACTGTCCCATGAATTCCTCTTTCTACCTCTTAAACGTCTGGTTAGTGGGGACCCAAATATTCCAGTGAGTCAATGCATATAACTTTGTACATAACATAGCTATATTACTGTATACAAAAGCAATCTGGTGCTACTGTTTTGTCCTTGGCATTCTTAGGTGGTGACTGATTTCTCTCTTCTGTCATAGCTCAGTTGCATTATGTTCTGAATAGCTAGATTTCAGTTAGGAGTATTGCCTATGGCTTTCATTCTGCCATCCAATGTGAAAAATGTGTACATATTTCATACTTGACACTTACCACTTACCTCTCAACAGATCATCCAGCTTAACTTTAACAAAATAAATAGTGTTTTTGAGTGAATGGGAAAAAGATTTATGACTGTTACTGAATGCTAATTTTTATCTCTTGGATATTCCTGGGAAGAGGGAACCATGGGATTTGGAATTGGGGATGTGGCAATTAACAACTAGGATACATCCAAGCTTTTACAAAACAGACTATCTGATTATTTACCCTGTGTTGGGCCATTACTTTCAGAGAATTAGTAGGCAAAGCTCACTCTAAGATTCCTTATCTCAGAGATGGAGGGAATATTTTTGGTTGAAACTGAGAAAGCAAGGCAGGCTAGATATTAGCCTGTGAAAATGATTGTAAAATCTTCATGATGATCTTATGTTATATATTTTAAAGAATATTGTGGAGGTGTTTGGCTGGCTCAGTTGGTGGAGCATGTAGCTCTTGATCTCTGAGTCATGAGTTCAAGCCTCACACTGGGCAGGAAGTCTACTTAAAAAAAAAAACTTTTTAAAAATAAAAATAATTAAAAAATAATGTGATGTACAGTTAGAAATTTTAATTTTTAAAATCACTCCCTGTTTAGGTGGGAATTTATGATATTAAAAAAAAGGCAGAAAAAAATCTGATGAGCGTAAATTATGCACAGTGAATCAGGAAATTACTCAGTGGAGGCTCTGGAAAGGCTGATAAATGCAAAGGGAGAACTGGGTAATGAGATCCATATACATATTTTGTGAACTAGAACAAACATGTTTTCCTGAGCAATGTCCTTCCTTGTGAGTTATGTGCAGGATGGGGAGGCAACCTAGTATGGTGGCAAGAACATAAAACTTGGATGCCAAAAGTCTGATTTGAGATTCTAGAACCATGACAATGAAAATCATGACCATTTTTATATCCTTCAGTAATAACATTTGTTATATTGTCCTTAGAAGATTATTGTCAGGATAAATGATGCATGAAAAAAATATTTCAATCTTGTAAATTTCCAAACAAATTTCAGTTGTTACTACTAGTAAAATGGCAGATCATTAAGAATTGGTTAAAATTATAATGTCTTCAAAAGCTTAAGATTCAGAGATAAGATCTTAAAGACTAAATTCACTCATCAGTTAATTTTCAATAGATCAATTAATTGCATTTCCTTATAATTTTTTTTTCAAATGCATATTCTTTATAAATTTCTCCTAATTTAAAAGTAATATCCATTTTAATAGGTGACAATCACATTTGGAAATTGCAATGTATTTTCTTTCTGCTTTGTAGCTTACTTTATGAAGATTACATATTGCCTTATTTTATAATCACCCTATGATCCCTCAGCTCCTGAATTGTGTTTTGGGGGAGGAAGGATGAACAGCAAATTATATTTTCTCCAGTGTAAAACTATTGTACTCTTTGTGAAAAGATGGAGGAAAAATTGATGAAATATAAAGCTGATCAAGCTTATGGTACTTTAGTTTATTGTGAAATTGAAGTTTCAATACTGCATCATGTGTATGTATATACAAATGAACTTGCCTTAGTTTGTATAGTATCAAGTGGCTGCTTAGAAGGATAAACTCTGGATTGGTGGCAATAATAGATGAAGAAATAAGTTAATCAAAGATATCATCCTATGTCTACCACTTAGTATATTAAATTGTATACTTAATCATCTTCTAAGGGAAAACACACAGGTTCATAGATAGATTTTTCTTGCAATAGAGACATCCAACAAGACAGCTCTGAAGTATTTGATTGAAGTATTTGAAATAAATGGTGGCCCTTAGGATTTCAGGTTTTTCTGCTTTGTAACATTTAGGTCTGTTATTACCTTAGGTGAACGCAATTCCCCAAGAAAGAAGATGCTGAATTAATTCTTCTGTGACTTATGTCATCAATATATCTAGAAAAGGAAAAAAACTATGTGCCTCTACCATTTATGAGATTCTATGTAGCTTTTTTAACATTTCACAAAAATTGCTCAATTTTATATACCTGATAACGACTGTAGGCTCTTAGAAACAAATCTTCACATACAGACAAATGAGATAAAACATAGGTATGCACGTGCACGTGCACACATACACACAAATTCATTTATTATCAGAGTTCAAGAATATCCTCTTATTGGATTTTCCCTGAATCAAGATCTAATAAAATAAGAAGCTCCCTCAAAGTAAATATTTCTTTGCTTCACAGTCTTCAAACACACCCTACAGTGAGTGAACCCTAGTCAAATTTCTAAAGCTTTTCATGACAGATTGCATATACTAACTTACTTTTTACCAGGATTGCATCACTGGGACTTTTTCAGGATGTTTATGTCTAAAAATAACCCAAATCCTTTTTTTTGTTTAGGCAAAGATTAGCTACAAAAATAACTGATAATTTGTGTAGTAACCCATAATAGACATGAGACATTATAATCTGTTAATAATGATTTGATAGGTAGATGAATTTAATTGGAATATATTTGTTGAATAAACTAATAAATGATTTTTCAAGCTATATTGATTCTAGTAAGATTGTCTCATTGCCTAATGAGTATCTAGCAAGATAATCTATCTTCTTAATTCATGCTAATATATAATACTGTCATTCATTTACTTTTGTGTTAAGAGAGCAATTACCTACTTTTCTTCTTTGTTCTTATTTTCTCTGGAATTTATTAAAACTTCTCAATAAAGTCATTTCTGAAAATGCTACAAAGCAGATGTGCCCATAAAATAAACATAATTGAAAGAGGAGAATTAAACATGCAAGCCTCAAAAGCTATATCTGAGAGAGTAAAAATTCACTGTATCAGTGATTATCCCAATAGTATTACAAGAAAAAATTTCCAATAGTGAAACTATGGCAAAGTTAGAGAAGCAATAAAAAGAATGACATATCACCAAGAGTATTCAATCCAGGTCAGCTGCCTAACCTGACATTTTTTAAGGAGAGTTACATGGAGCCCCAGTATATCATGGTATGTTATAATTCATTAATGGATATTTCTCTAAGAGTTTACAATTAAATTTTCAAAATTCTACATGTTATATTCTCTTCTTGGGAGTTGCAAGGCATCTAAAGTTTCTGAGAAGTATTTAATTGGAAATATGTAGGTAAATGCACATAACAAAATTTACTTTAAAAAATGTACAATTCAGTGTCATTAAGTACATTCACAAGGTTGTATAATCATCACCACTGTCTCCTTCCAGGTATATAATTTTGTGATTGTTAATTTGACCACGAAACAGTTTTTTTCTGGAATATCTTTTAATTTTCGTATGTCCAGAAAATATACTTAGGGGAATGATGATCTAATCCAATCCTCTCAATTTAAACATTGAAAATAGAAAATGTGATTTTAAGAGATTAAATGTCTTGCTGAAGATAACACAGGTCATTAGGATACAGTCAGTCAGTATCTCTTTCATATCCCACTTCCAAGAACAGGGGCTTTTCTTTTCTTTTAAGATTTTATTTATTTATTTGACAGACAGAGATCACAAGTAGTCAGAGAGGCAGGCAGAGAGAGAGAAGGAAGCAGGCTCCCCGCTGAGCAGAGAGCCCCATGTGGGGCTCAATTCCAGGACCCTGAGACCATGACCTGAGCTGAAAGCAGAGGCTTTAACCCACTGCGCCACCCAGGTGCCCCCAGGGGCTTTTCTATTTCAAGGTATTTTCCCCTTGTTTCCATTGGTGTTGCCTGGATCCAATGACCCAGTAACCTACAAATAATACATTACAATTTGACCTGAAAAATTCAGGACTAAAACAAATACCTTATTTTTCAAAATCTACATTGTACTTGTTTTATAACTCTCTCACTGTGATTTTCTTATGAGAACTTTCATTGTAAGAACTCCTTAATTTACATAATTCTTTTGTTTTTAGGTCTTTTTAAGATTGTGGCTGATAAAACTCCATACCTCACTATGGAAGAAATAACAAGGACCATTCATATTGGATCAAGTAGACTAAGGCATCCTTGTTTCTATCATCAGAAGGATCTAAAGCTAGACAATCTCATTGTAAAACATGGTGAGCAAATCATGCTCAACTCAGTTGAAGAGATCAGTGGAGAAATAATGGTGAACTGTGGAGTGGTAAGGAATCAGCAGAATCACTCATTTACTTTGCCTTTGTCACAAGAAGGAGAATTCTATGAGTGTGAAGATGAACATATTTATACCCTAAAGGAGATTGTTGAGTGGAAGATCCCAAAGAACAGAACACGAACTGTGAAACTTACTGGTTTTTCAAATAAGTGGGACTTAACAAATCCATTCCCTAAAGGCTTTTATGGTGCTCTGGTTCTCAAGCCTGTTTATGAGATTCAAGGTGTGATGAAATGTAAGTATCCACTGAGAATGATGTTCTATGAAGGGAGCACTGTGGGGTTTGGGGAGGAGGAAGGCTTTAGAGTTTGAAGAATGTGACCCTCTCCCTGTCTTGTCCTTTAAGACCACTGAGAGTTAGATTCTCATCTGTAAATAAGTAAACCATGTATTTGGTGCAAAGGTCAAATTGAATATGTATATAAATACATATTGTAAGTTGTGTGGTGCTATCGAAATGTAAATGCAGTAATTGGCAGGTGCAGACAGGTTAAACTACTAATTCATTTCTATCACTGCCAGTTAAATATGGTCAGAAAAGAGCTACTTTTAAAGATAGAGTATATTTGGCTAGAAAGAGCCTTTCTTGTATGAAGCTGGTCAGCAAAGTGATAAGGATGCCAAGTTTCCTTAATATGTTCCTTACTGCTATTTTTGTAATACCCTTTTTTTCTTCCCCAGCTACCCACCACTGGTCATAAATCTTACTACTCCCTCTGACTCAAGGGAAAATGATGTGACAAATTAATTCACACATAAGTGTGTTTTAATATATAACATTTGTATTTAAAAATAGGAATAGCTGGAGAGACCATTGTAACCCTAAAGGAATTAATACTCTGAATTTTCAAGATCATGGCACTAAGTGAGCAACCATGGAGCAAAGAGTTCTGTAGGTAGTCAGAAGTCCTGGATTCTGACTCTGGGTCAGTAACTTAATAGTTGGTGACTTTGAGTGAGCCATTTAAACTGTGACTTTGCAAAGGGGATGATGATACCTCTTTTGCCTACCTCTTAGAATTATTTTAAGAATGAAATGATTGTATTAAGGTACTATGTATAACACTTGAGAAAAAAAGCAGTATGTAAAAATGTTTAGTTAAAGGTTATTCTTTGGATATCTTAAATTCTAATTATCTCTGCTCCTATAAATATTGTTGGTTGTTGGTTACTTACATGATGAAAAAACTGTTGTGAATCTTTGGGTAGGTTTTAGAACTACATGTTAAATTTGTTATGTGTAAGTGATTTAACCAGAAATTAATTAATGCATCTGAATTAAAGGCACAAGGAAGGAATTCCATTCAAGTAGTGATTATATTTTAATACTGAAAAAATTGAGGCCACAGCATGATCATTTTTTAATATGACAAAAAAATGGATGTCATAGCAAAGTTTAGACCTCACATTAGTGTTTTGCTAGCTGTCCCAAGATGTGTAATTGAAATTGATAATTGAGTTTTCCTCACTTTTCATAAAAAATGGATATAGCATTTTCTCATTTTAAAATTTGTTAATTTTTAAAAACCATTGGCATCTCCTATCACACAGCTGCAAATTTAGGCCAACTCAGAACCTAAGCATGTGAATAAGGTGGTTACTGCATTTAATGAATTTAGATTAGAGAGCAACAAAGGCTTCTCTGAGGAAAAGGCATTTAAACTAAGACCTGGAAGATGAATAGGAGACAGTAAGGCAAAGAAAGAGGAGACAACATTGGAGGAAGTGATAGCAATTTCTAGGAGAGCAAGTAAGCAAGATATTGGAGCTTCAGTATAGCTGGTGTTAGAAAAGAGAGGATAGTCTATGGCCATACCACCCTGAACGCGCCCGATCTCGTCTGATCTCGGAAGCTAAGCAGGGTTGGGCCTGGTTAGTACTTGGATGGGAGAAAAGAGAGGATAGGTTGCAACAAATATCAAAATATGCAATGGAGTAGTGGAATTAGTCATGGAGAGTCTTGACATACATGTTAAGGGGTAACATATGTCCAAAGGGCAAACTAATAAATGGTTTCAGTGGAAGGGACAGGATAGAGGAGTGTAAAGAGGCCATTAGGTGTATGGCAGGGTACTGGGGGGTTAGCACAATAGTAATATCAGCAGGACACTTGTTCCTAATCGGTATTTAAGAAGTACAACCAACAAGATTTAGAGGTCTTTTGGAAGGAGGAAAGAAGTCAACCTGATCTGTAGGCTGCTGACTTGATCTACTAGTTAGATGGTGATACAGTTTACTAAATATAAACATTGACAGATGAACAGGACATATTAACACAACTGTTTAGATGGACTTATATATGGTTTCATGCTAACCAAGGCCCCAGAAGAAGCCTTTGGTTAAGCTAACATCCTTTCCAAAATATATTAGTCTAATTTCCATTCTTTAATGGTATTTAAATCAAATTTTGATTTATTTTGGATCTTTACTTCTTAGGGATTATTTTAAACATTAGTTCTTTTTGTATAGCAACTTCAGGACAGATGCTGTATGGTACTGCTTTGCATGTGTACTGACTGCAAAATAGTCTCTGGAAATAAAGGACAGGTGTCCCAACACAAAAAGTCCAATTTTAAAAATTACTGTTATAGGCATTTTTCTTATAAATTTAAAATGTAGGCTATTTTTTTTAAATCAACTGTGGTCTTGTTTTACATTATTCTATCTTATATTGAAGATTCAATCTTGCCTTGAAGTCAAAAGCATATCGCTTGCTAAGTTACTTTTCTATGGCCTGGAGTTCAGGCATATTTGAAAACCCTCTTGTCTCGAGTCCTCCCTTTCTCAAGTGACAAGAAAAAGAATAGGTCTGAGGCAGGGATAGAAATTTTTAGAGAAACCTTAGGGGTACAAGCAAGATGAAAAAGACTGAGAACTATGGGAAGCTTTGAAATATTGATTTGCTGAAAAGAGAACATATTAAGTAAATAAAGAAAAGAAGGAATATAACATATTCAATTCCTGGTGTTAGGTTTTTAATATGTTATTGATGTGAAAATTTAGGCATCATAAAAAAGTAGCAGGCCATGTTTACATGAAATATTAGTTCCTGGAAACTCTAGGTCAGAATCTCCATTATAGGCCTGAAGCCCCTCTTGACTCTCACTCACTATACATTTCATGATTTGTAAAACATTCTATCTCTTTGGGAAATAGATATAAATAACCACCCAGGACCTTTACTAGTCTCATGTAAGTCATAGTAAGATCTGTTTGTATCTTCCACTGGAAGATAAAATTCATGTTAATGTGGCAAATGGAATGCATAATATTTACAAATGAAAAACTGAGTCATCTATTTAAAGTTGTTACTAAAAATCAGATATCTTGCTTGTTAAAACTTAATTGTCTTATGTTTTGATGTACAGTTTGATAATTACTTTTCTCCTGATGAAAATTTCAAGAATTGAAAAAGCTTCATTTCATTTAGGTAAAAAGGTCAATGCCTTCCAAAATTTAAGGGTACAGTTTTTGCTTAGATATGTGGCATATCAACTCACTTAAAAACTGAAGGTTGGAATCACACAAACAGAAAGGTGGTATCAGAAAAGCAATATCTGAATTTTGAATAATAGGTGATAAATCAATAGCAAAAAAAAAAAATCCACAAACATCGGTTGTTTAGTATTCTGAGATGACTTCTTTCTTTCATTTTATTTTTAAAAATAATCTCAATATTTATCAAAGTCAAAAAAGCCAAATAGTAGTAAAAGGATTTATAACAAAGTGATCCCTTGACCATTCCCAAATTTTCTCCACGTTCTGCTACTTTGAGGTAACTGCTTTAAATATTTTGTCTCTGCTTTCTTATATTTACATTTGAATATCCAAATAAGGTAAAGGTAGTGCAATTTTTCAAGGCATTGACTTTATATAGGATTAGAAGAACACGCATCCCCTTCATGAAGGCTCCACCCTAGTAACCTTCTGAAACTTTTGTATCTCAGAATTTTGAATCTCGGAATTCTAATCACCTCCCAAAGACCCCACCTCTTAATACCATCACACTGGGGAGTAGGATTTCTTTTTCTTTTTTGGAGGGGGAGTAGTGTTTCATATGTTTATACTGGGGGATGAAAACATTTAATCCATGATAGGGTTGTCTTGGGACTTCCATTTAAAACCATCTGGGTGGCCCTGTTCTTTCACTGTGATGGTAGTTTTTAGTCTGGAAACTCAGATATTTCATTTCTTAGATAATTTCTTTGATAATTTCCTTTCAACTATTTTTTTTCTCTTTTCTCTTTCTGTAACTTCTGATCTTTTGTTGAAGTTCCCATACTGATCTGACTGATCTGACTATTTTCTTTCTTATTTTACATCTTTCTTGTCTTTGGTTTACCTTCAGGGAAAATTCCTTAACTACATTTCCAACTGTTTTAATGAATTTTTAATTTCAGCTATCATATTTTTTAATTTCCAAGAGTTATTTCTTGCATCATTTTTTAAATGTTACTGTGTTCTTGTTTTAAGAATGCAATATCTTATCTTTCTGAGACTATTTTACAGTTTCTTAAAGTTTTCTGTGTTCCTTGCATTTTATCTGCCTGTTTGAGACGCCTGGCTAAGTGTCCCACTCTTAAATTTCAGCTCAAGTCATGATCTCAGGGTCGTCAGAGCCTTGAGTCAGGGTCCATGCTTGGCATAGAGGCCACTTAAGATTCTCTCTCTCCCTCTCCCTAAAAGGAAAAAAAGAAGTTTTAATCTGTGTCACTCTCATTAACTGCTTTCCTCAAATGCCTGGTGCTTATTTGCCATTTGTTCATATTTATACGTGAGGCACTTTTTTTTTTTAATTTACAAGTGAGGCATGTTTATGTAATAGCCATTTATTTCTAAATTTTAGGTTTCATTTTGCCAGCTTTTTCATTAGAGCACTCCCTAAATTTAGGCTCTGTAAGCCTTTCCTCTAGGACTTGCTCAGTTTCGTCTGAGAAGAACTTTCTGATACCTTGTGGGCCTTTTGAAACTTTTGTAGCTGAATGGGGAAGTTGCTGAGGGTTTCACCATTCCCCCATAGGGTTAGACTTAACTCCTTTGCTTTCAGTCCCCCTGTTACTTCCCTGCTTACCTATGCCTAGCTTCCAGACTCTGCATCAACTGCTTCCTGCAAAGAGAGAGGTCATAGGCGTGACCGTTTGTCTTCCCCAGAATAGAGTTAGAGACCTGGAGTTAACCACGCTTTAGACATTTGCCCCCTAGAGTCTCATCCACAGGTCATAGGAGCCTTATATCTCCAATTTATGAGCCTTTTGAAATCTCATGGGACAAGCTTTTCATTGTACTATGGCTTCTTAGGAACATAGGCTTTCCTTTTTCTTTTCTGCCAAATTTTTGACCATTCTGCCATTTGTGCTCTACCTTCATTCCATGCAAGGGTTGTAGATGTCTTTTAGATTTACTGAAATTTATTCTCTTTTTTTCTTTCTCTTTCTTCTTTTTTTCCCTCATGGTAAATTTGAGAGGAAAAAGGGTTGAAGAGGTGCCTGGGTCTCTCAGTCGTTAGGTGTCTACCTTCTGCTGGGGTCATTGTGGTCCTGGGGTCCTGGGATCGAGCCCCACATCGGGCTCTCTGCTAGGCGGGAAGCCTGTGCCCCCTCTCCCACTCCACCTGCTTGTGTTCCCTCTCTCACTGTGTCTCTCTCCGTCAAACAAATAAATAAAAAATCTTTTAAAAAAGGGGGGGTTGGAAAGACATATATTTCACCTATAAACTCACTACTTACTTAAACTAGTCCCAACCCAGAACTTTTCCTGGACCTAGAATAATCTTGAGAGAACTGGTTGCTAATTTTGCTAAAAAAAAGTACAATTTATAAACAATATTTTTATTAAAACATAATTTTCAGTAATTTATAAACATATCAGAGTGAGTTTCTTATGTATTTATTTTTATATTCTCAATGCATGAGATAAGTAAATGTTCAATATTGAATAAATTGAATACATGAGGGGCACCTGGGTGGCTCAGTGGGTTAAAGCCTCTGCCTTCGGCTCAGGTCATGATCTTGGGGTCCTGGGATGGAGCCCCGCATCAGGCTCTCTGCTCAGCGTGGAACCTGCTTCCCCCTCTCTCTCTGCCTACTTGTGATCTCTCTTTCTCTGTCAAATAAAAATCTTTAAAAAAAAATCAAAAACATGAATTAATGAAGCAACTAAAATATCTGTTTCTGTATATATATATACACATACATACACACATACTGCATAGTACGAATTTCCTATTTAGGTAACAAGAAAAGTTTTCTGTCTCACCATATCCAGATATGATTTATTATGATAACATATTTATGAATTTAATAGCTAAGGAGAAAGAATATTCACTTCAGGGCACCAAAGCTGTATCATTTATATTTGTATAACAGGTTCAATTTTTATTAGTGATGCTTTTCCTAATGTGCCTATGAAAATATGACATGATATTTAGAACCAATGAATACCTTAATCCACTTCCATTTCATTTTCTTCCTTTAAGCAAGTAATCTTATTGCTAATAGAAATATCAAACAGCAAGCAGTATAAGGTATAATTTATATATGTATTTATTTATTCTTATGCTACCAACTATAAATATTTATTCTTATACTACCAACTATAAATACTTTACCAGTGTTCTCCAGAAAACCAGAAGATATTTATCATGTTATATATAATTATATTGTATAATATAAACAAAATTACATATTAATTAATTTTAAGGACTTGACATATAATTATGGGGGGTAATATGTTCAACATTCATAGAACAGATTGGCAGGCTGTAAACTCAGGCAGAAACTGATGCTATAGTTTGAGGCAACATTTTTTCTTCTCTGGGAAACTCCAATATTTGCTCTTAAACCCTTCAAATGATTGAATGAGACTCACCTATGTTATCGAGGGTAACATCCTTTACCCAAAGTCAACTGATTTAGATGTTAACCACATCTGCAAAATACCTTTGCAGAAACACCTAGAATAGTGTTTGATTAAGTAACTGGGTACTACAGCCCAGTCAAGTTGATAGATAATAACCATCACAAACATCAGTGCAGAACCTTGTTGACATGTGTCATCCAGGATAAGAAAATGGCTAGTCACTTCTCATAGCTTTTATAAATTAAATAAAAATATGAAAGGAAAACTATTATAAATAAGCCCATATAAATATAAGTGTATTCATTTTAAATGACTCTTAATTTCTCAGTGAAGGTCATGATGATTTTTTTTTCCCTGCTACAAATGTTAGAGAACAACCCAAAAGGCACTTTCTCTATTCATGAATACAAACAACAATAGAACCAGGGAAGAGCTATCTAAGTAAATGAAATTGATGGTATAGTCTCTTAAATTGAGATGAAGCTGAATAAGTTGGAAAAAAAGATAATTCACAGAATATTAATAAAGAAAATTGAGACCAAATGGATGAACTATAAAGAAAATTTTAATTTAAAAGCCTAGAATAAGGCAAAGTTTGGAAATTATTAGTGCATCTAATAATCGCTATAAAGAGCATAATGTGATACAAAAGTATAAACAAAACAATTCACTAAACAATCAGATACGAAAACACTTTTAAGAAAAATGTAAGTATAATCTTGGAAAGTAAATGACAAAGAAATCAAACTTAGAGAGTGAAAATTTCCAACAAGTAAAAGAATTATTATTATTAGATAATAATGTTGGAGGAACTAGCAGTTGAGAGAAACTGCAGGGCTGGGATTGACAAAACTTGTTTTTTAAAAAAAATATGTAGAAACAATAATCTCTTATGGCTTTTTGACTGGGCCTGAGAATTAAATTGACTTAGACAGATTAAATAGATTAAATTAACATAAACAGATTAAACTAAAAAGCAGACAGATTTATATGTTTTATGTGAAAGGGGAGCCCTCAAAAGGGAGTGAAGACTCCCCAAATGGCAAAACCTACATGCTTTTATATTGGTTTGAATAAAAGAGGCAACTGTGGAGAGTATTGTGGGAAGACTAAAAGAAGATAAGAGTTAGTTTAACAAGGTCTATTTGGACAGAATTCACTTGGCTTTAACTCCCTGTAGAAGGATGTTTCTTCTCTCTTGGTATAGGGAAGGATCTTTCACATGGGAGTTTTTTTCTCCTGTTTTCAGGGAAAAAAAAAAAAAAAAAACACGAGAGATTAGAATATCCTTCTTGCACCTTCTGTTTTATCCAGTGCCTTTAGCTCAAAATAATCTTGATGCCAAAGTGATTTATTTTGGGGTGTCATATTCTGCCATCCTTGACTTTTGAAGAATAATTTTGCTGGAGATAGAATACTAAGTTGGTGGGTTTCTTTTCTTTAAACACCTTAAGTATGCCACTTACTCTGTTCTTGCTTGAATGCTTTTCTTTTTTCCTTGAATGCTTTCTGAAGAGAAATACAATCTAATTTCTATCCTTCTTCCTCTAGAGGTAAGATTTTCTTTTCTTCTGGCTTCTTCAGGTTTTCTCCTTTTTTTTTTTTTTTAATTTTCTGTAGTTTGAATATGATATGCCTAGGTGTAGGGTTTCTGGTATTTATCATGCTTGCTGTTCTTGAGCTTCCTCAGTTTTGGAAAATTCTCCACCATTATTACTTCAGATATTGTTTCTGTTCCTTTCTCTCTTGTTTTCCTTTTGGCATCACTGTGGTTGCATGTTCTACCTTTTGTAGTTACCCCACAGTGCTTAAATACTCTGTTCCATTTTTGTTTTCATTCTTTTTCTTTTACTTTTCAGTTAGGGAAGTTTCTATTGATATATCTTGGTATATCTTCAAGCTCACTGATTTCTTTCCTTAGCCATGTCCAGTCTAGTGATGAACCTATCAAAGTCATTCTTCATATCTGTTATTATGTTTTTTAATACCTAGCATTTCCTTTTAATTCTTTATAAGTTTCCATCTCTCTGCTTATATTACCCATCTTTTCTGCCATTTTTTCCCCTTAGAGCTCTTAGCATATTAATCATATTTTAAATTCCCAGTTTGAAAATTCCAAAATCTCTGCATATCTCTGAAAATTCCAAAATCTCTTCATATCTCTGAAAATTCCAAAATTTCTGCATATCTGAGTTTGGCTTTGTCTCTTCGGACAACACTGTTTTTCTTTTTCTTTTAATAGACTTTGTAATTTTTTGTTTAAAGCAGACACGATGTATCAGATAAAAGAAACTGATGCAAATAAGGCTTTAATATGAGGTTTTATGTTTATCTAGCTGTGAGTTAGTCCGTGTTTACTGTTTTCTGTGTCTATAGATGTTAGAGGCTAAAATTTTATTCAGTGTCCTTGTTTTTTGTTTTCCTGTTGTTTTTCCCTAGAGATGACTTCTTTTTTCTTTTTTTTAAAGATTTTATTTATTTAAATATGACAGAAGGAGACCACAAATAGGCAGAGGCAAGTAGAGGGGGTTGGGAAACAGACTCCCCTGCTGAGCAAAGAGCCCTATGCAGGGCTCGATCCCAGGACCCTGAGATCATGACCTGAGCTGAAGGCAGAGGCTTAACCCACTGAACGACCCAGGCACCCCTAGAGACCACTTCTTAAACAGAAATATAAATGCTTCAGTTATAATCCCCTGTTATTATACAGGAGTCTTGTTGATATGGTTAGTAAGGTATAGGGGAAGAGATGCATTCTATAATCCTGTATTTAGGTCTGAGTCTTTTCATGGCCCTGTGCCCTATGACCTTCACAAGTGCTTCTCAGCTTTCTTCCCCACACCTCCTTAGGTGAGATAGAATATGGCAAGTGGGGCCTGGAGGTGGTATTTCCCTTCCTCATGTGGAAAGATAGAGGAGGCTATAGTTGGGTATTTCCCTTCTCCTATGTCAGTTAAACTCTGGTAAAACCCAAGTTGTTTGGGCTATGGTAAAACAGTTTTCCTTGAGGGCAGACCTTTTTTTTTTTTAAATTTATAAACATATAATGTATTATTAGCCCCAGGGGTACAGGTCTGTGAATCACCAGGTTTACACACTTCACAGCACTCACCATAGCACATACCCTCCCCAATGTCCATAACCCCACCACCCTCTCTCTACCCCCTTTCCCCCGGCCCCCCTCAGTTTGTTTTGTGACATTAAGAGACACTTATGGTTTGTCTCCCTCTGGATCCCATCTTGTTTCATTTATTCTTTTCCTACCCCCCAAACCCCCCACGTTGCATCTCTACTTCCTCATATCAGGGAGATCATATGATAGTTGTCTTTCTCCAATTGACTTATTTCACTAAGAATAATACCCTCTAGTTCCATCCACATCGTCACAAATGGCAGGATTTCATTTCTTTTGATGGCTGCATAGTATTCCATTGTATATATATAATATATATATATGTATATGTATATGTATATATACATCCATTCATCTGTTGATGGACATTTAGGTTCTTTCTATAGTTTGGCTATTGTGGACATTGCTGCTGTAAACATTCGGGTGCACGTGGAGGGCAGACCTTTTTTTAAGGAAAACTGAATGCTGTGACTTTTTCTATTATCCTGCTAGAAGCATGAGGGGATTTTTCTCTGATCTTCACCCTGAGAACCTGGTGGGTCTCTTGAGAATAAACAAGAAAGTGTGGGAGGAATCCCCCTAACCCTGGACCCCAGAAGTTCTATCTCTTAAGCTTGTCTACGCTTTGTCTCCAGCAAGTAGTCAATTACTCTTAAAGTGTTCTTACTAGTTGCTGAATCTAGTGGAGGCTTCTGCCGCCAATAAGCAGTAAGTCCGTATTAACCTATTTCTCTCATTTTGGGGTTGATGGTTTGCCTTGTAACATCAATTCTCTGATGGATCAAAGAAGAGTTGTTGATTTTCAATGCATGTACTATTGTTCCTTATTGAATCTTCTACTAAGTCACATTCATTGTGATTATTTTTATACCTTAAAACTTCTAGATTGTTGTTTTATAGAAATTAAACAGTAAAAGTAAAAATACTTATTGCACCGAATAAGCCATTGAATAAGATAAACTAGAACCTACAGGGACATGTTTTAAATGATAAATATAATACCTTCTATGATGTATAGCAGGACTATTGGCAGTAGAAATTTTTTTCCCAAGGAAATTTTATGTGGAACTCTACTCATTTAACAGATCACATCCTTTAATGCTCAGTCAAGGACATTGTTCTGGCAATAGTTTTTCATTTATTCAATTCATTTATTGAGTACCTACTATATACCAGGCACCATTTGAGACATTGGGATATGTTGGTCAACAAATATATCAACAAAATAACCATAGATTCTTATACCCACAATACCAGTAGTGCCCAAATATAGTTTGGGATCTAGGTTACATAAGGGTCCTTATGTTCTGATGGATCAGTTCAGAGCCTGCAGAAAGTCCTTAATGACATCTGTTCTACCAATGTTTCGCTATTCCCTCAATTTGAGAAATGGCATGAGACTATGATGCTTACCTAATGCTAGTGCTACAATTTTTAGACCTCATTAATTTCTATCCAACTTGCTGAGATCTTAAGTTTTTAAAATTACCTTCAGATTCAGGGAAGCCTGTGGCAATAATCTTAAAATTTTGAACATGTGGAGGACCTGGGTTGCTCAGTTGGTTAAGCGTCTGCCTTTGGTCATAATTCCAGCGTCCTGGGATTGAGTCCTCATAGGGGAGCCTGCTTCTCCCTCTGCTGCTCCCCCTGCTTGTGTGCGTGCTCTCTCTCTCTCTGTGTCAAATAAATAAATAAAATCTTTTTTTTTTTAAGTTTGGGTATGCTCAACTTTTTACAATGAATTGATGAAGGTAAGAAGTGTTCTTTTAGCCTTCTTTTTATTTTCTTCAATGAAGCATTTTTATAGATTTTCATCCTATAGACAACCATTGATTTTTTTTTTCTGTTCTCTATTCAAGAATATAAAATAATGCTTTTTCATGTTATGCCTTCAGGAACTCTGTTACACAGCATGTGCAGATAATATAACACAACTTATAAAGTTATAGTTTCCAGATGCTGCATAAAGTTAAAATATAAAACATAATAACATAGGTAATGCTTTTAAAGAGGAAATTCTGTTTTCAAAATCTTTCAAATTATTTGTTTTCAAAAGCATGCAAGGAAGAAAGTGTATTGACATAAGTGTGGCTGGAGATATTGGGAAACAACAGAGGATTGTGAAAATGCTATAAAACATTACATGGTAGGAAACTGTCAAGAAAATATAAACCATTATACAACTCTATTAATAGTAACTTTATTTCTAATTCAAGACCATTCTAACAATCTATGTGGGATAGTGCATGGAGAGCAGATAAATAATTTTAGGACAATATTTTAAGTGTCTCTCTAGTCTCAAACAAAGATTTCTAGGATAGTGGGTGCTTAGAAAGAATTTGAGATTTATTAGTCCTCAGTGCCACATTAGGCAAAGAATACATTGGTAAGTACCCACCAGCTTACCTAAGGCTCCTGAATAGCTTCTCTGATTGTGATCCATCCTGTGACTCTCCTTTACTATCCAGGTTAATGGAACATCAGCAGAGAAAGAATAACTTTCACATTGGAAAAGTATGCATCTTGTTGTTCACTTCCATATATTAGTCTTAAGTACCTTATATCCCATGCTTGCAGTGTTGTTCTGCAAGAGAATAGAATTTTGCATGAAGAATGTTTGTCTTGGGCCTTATGCAGGAAGGGTCTTATTCAAAGTACTGAAAATTTCTTTTAAGATAATTTCATATGTTATGGCTGGAGCTCAAGAGCATGACTTCAAATGATATTATAAACCTTCTGAAAAAGATATATATATACACAGATATATACTTATAAATATGCACATATATTTATCTATGTTATGTGAGATAAAACTATTTTAAAAACAGGAAAATGATTAACTCTAGAATCAGGAAAATAGTTATCCTTAGGTTATAGTGAGGCAGATGAAATTTTGATAAGCTTCATAGGGTTCTAAGGAAGGGACAAGTTAATATCTCTTCCGTAAGCTGAGCAGTGAGCTTATGGGTATTGATTTTACATATGATCTACTTCATTTTAAAATGTGAAAAAATGAAAGTCACACATAAGAAGTGTTACATCATGAGTGACTGATTTTTTTTTCCAGTGGAATTTATCTATGACACCAGTGAGGATTCTAATACCATCTCAGAGCAACATTTTGATGGACAAAATGTCATGGTCTTTTTTTTTTTTTTTCTTTCAGTCCGAAAGGATATAGTTCGCATCCTCCCCAGTTTAGATGTTGAAGTCAAAGACATTACTGACAGTTATGATGCCAACTGGTTTCTTCAGCTATTATCTACACAAGATCTCTTTGAAATGACCAGTAAAGAGTTCCCCATAGTGGCTGAAGTCATAGAGGCACCTCAGAGAAACGAGCTGCCCAGAAGTATTTTACAGCCTGGGAAAACAATTGTGATCCACAAAAAGTATCAGGCATCGAGAATCTTAGCTTCAGAAATTCGAAGCAATTTTCCTAAAAGGCACTTCTTGATCCCCACTAGTTATAAAGGCAAATTCAAGCGGCGACCTCGGGAGTTCCCAACTGCCTATGACCTTGAGATAGCAAAGAGTGAAAAGGAGCCTCTCCACGTGGTGGCCACCAAAGCCTTTCATCCCCCTCATGATGAGCTATCATCCGTATCTGTCGGGGACCAGTTTCTAGTGCATCACTCACAGACGACTGAAGTCCTTTGTGAGGGAATCAAAAAAGTGGTGAATGTTCTGGCCTGTGAAAAAATCCTCAAAAAATCCTATGAGGCAACACTGCTCCCTTTGTACATGGAAGGGGGTTTTGTAGAGGTGATTCATGATAAGAAACAGTACCAGATTTCTGAGCTCTGTGCACAGTTCCACTTGCCCTTCAACGTGAAGGTATCTGTGAGAGATCTTTCCATTGAAGAAGACATTTTGGCTGCTACACCAGGACTGCGGCTGGAGGAAGCTATCACAGACTCTTATCTACTCATAAGTGACTTTGCCAACCCCAAGGAGTGCTGGGAAATTCCTGTCAGCCGCTTAAATATGACTGTTCAGCTAGTTAATAGTTTTTCTGGGGACACAGGATCAGTTCTGGTCAGGAGTGTGGTTGAAGAGATCACCGAAGAGCAGTATTACATGATGCGAAGATATGAAGGCTCTTTTTCCCACCCCCCACCTCGCCCTCCCAAACATCCCTCAGTGGAGGAAACAAAGTTAACCCCGTTCACCTTAGCAGAAAACAGGGCTGTGGATCGGCTTAAGTCTCCCAAGGTAAGGCTATGATTTTGTAGTTTTTCCTTTTTAGCATTTTTCTTGAGGCAGTTTATTTCAAGTCTCCTCCGAGTTTGTTTTTTGCTTACTTTTCTTTCTTTCATGCCATATTTGAAATGAGGCTTTCTGATGCACAGTAGATGAATGAACATCAACAGAGCATAAGCTGTTGCAGCATTTTGTTTTTGATGCTTAACCCTAGTAGATGTGACAAGAAGTTTGTGTTGAATTAGAAATAGCAGGGATGACATTTGGATATGATGACCCAAACTGCCATCTCAATGGGTCTTGGTAATTAGGAATGTTTGATAAGGTGCCTCAGAAGCAAATCTCTTCTATTTAGGAAATGCTGTTCCTTTTTCTAGGTAGAGTTATTTTAATACTTCATCCAGGAAATGAGCATACAATAAACTCCCTTCCTCAAGGGGGGGTTACCAGTAGCATGCATCTATAACACATGTCTTCATTTTGTTTTATGTGCAAAAAGATGTAAAAATATCTTGGCAGAACTGTGTGTGAGCATATGAGCATCTGCCCACATTCTGCCTATCTGAGGATTGTAATCTTTAACAGTTCTATTGAAAAACAAAATCAATAAAATTGCAGACAGTGTGGGATCATAACAGAATCAACAACTCCATAACCATTGGAAGGATTTTGGGAAGGGAGGGGTTTCAGCTTCATTTCTACTTGAAGTCTTTGCTTCTTGAAAACTGCCTGCTGTGTGCCTGGAAAGCACTTGCCAGTACACCATGGAGTGCAGGTCGTTTATCTGGCCGGCTGTGGTGCTGTGGTGTGTGAAAGGAGTGCATTCTGGCCTGGCAGATGTTGTTCGAGCAGCTTGGGGAAACAAAGCAATTAGTAAAACAAAGAGAGATGCTGTGTTTACTCTCTATACTCGGGAATGATACCAGCCTCAGGCTTCAAGTATGTGGGTATGAAAATACTTTTAATTCTACATTTCAAAGAGTGCATTCTGAGTGTATCCTGGATAAATCTGGAAAGAATCTTCAAGCTCATCTTCAGAAGAAAGATAAAAGGAGCAGAAATTTCCTTTCCAGAAAAAAAAAACAATCTTGAAGGAGTCATTTTAAATTAAAAAATTGTTCCCAAATAATGTTGATTAACAGGCTGCTATTAATGTGGATGGAGTGTGTCTGACTTCTACTGTTTAATATTTTTATTGGTGAATGGAATGATGTGAGAGGTGGAATGCTGGTCTCATTTTTAGTGGTAGGTAGAATAATTCCCCACCCCCTACCCCCTGCCAGTGCCCTCCCAAGATGTTCATGCCTAATCTTCCAGAACTTGTGACTATGTTACATTAGATGGCAAAAGCAACTTGGTACGTGTGCTCAAAATTAAGGACGTTGAGATGAGGAGATTATTCTGCATTAACCAGATAGGTCCTACTTAGTCACAGATCCTCAAAAGAACCTTTCCCAGTTGAAGTCAGGGTCAGAGAGAGATGTGACTCAGGAGAATGGTCACAGGGAGATAGTGTTGTTCCTTTGAAGATGAAGGAGGGGGGAATTGAGTCGGGGGTGCAGGTAGTTTCTAGATGCTGGAAAATTTAAGAAAACATTCTCCCCTAAAGCCTCCAGAAAGGAACACATGATATTGTTTTGGAATATAGGTGAGGTATGGTGGAGTGAGGTCTGGAGCCGATGACCAAGAAAGATTCAGCCAGTCTTTTGTTCCCTCATCAGCTCTGTCAACACCTTCATTTTAGCCAATGAGACTTATGTAGGATTTCTGACTTACAGAACTGTAAGATAATCAATTTGTATTGTTTAAGGCACCAAGTTTATGTTAATAGCAGCAATAGAAAGTTAATATAAGGGGCGCCTGGGTGGCTCAGTTGGTTAAAGCCTCTGCCTTCGGCTCAGGTCATGATCCCAGGGTCCTGGGATCGAGCCCTGCATCGGGCTCTCTGCTCAGCGGGGAGCCTGCTCCCCGCCCCCCCCCCCGCCTGCCTCTCTGCCTACTTGTGATCTCTGTCTGTCAAATAAATAAATAAAATCTTAAAAAAAAATGTAAAAAAGAAAGCTAATATAAGACAAAAGTTAAGCATGAGGAATAAGTAAAAACTTTGCATAGAAAAATCTATATTTAAGTTAGAATTTGTTGAGTGTTATTTTGTTTTTTTTTTGCAAAGTGGCTTTTCTTTTTTTTTTTTAATGAATTTATTAGTTCATGTACCCATGGAGAACCTAAGGGTACAGCTAACTGTCCTAAGGACAGTTGGAAGGAGAATTTTGAATGTGGCCAAAGTGGATTTTGCTTTTCATCATAGAGTTACTTTCACAGACTAGTTTTACTCATACAAGGCACACTATGATGATGGATCCAGCATCATATAGTCTCACCACTTGAGAAGAATATCATCTCTTTGTTTGTTTCCATTTTAAAAAGAGGGGGACTTTGGAGTACCTGCCTATTTCCTGGTTCAGTCGATTCGTTGGCTGTCCCAACTTACAGCCAAGACTGGTGGGGAAGGGAATGAGGACTGGTGTCTCAAATGGTAGAGATAAGTGTGTAGTATGTGAAGAAATGGAGATGTCCATTACAATCAGAAAGGAAGGTGTCAAAAATCCTAAATTACTAAGAAAGCATTCATATAAAAAATAATGGGCTACAAGTTTTAAAAATGTCATTTCACAGAATGTTGGATGAAAATGATCCAAGTGTTTTATTAGGAGAGAAACTCACAAAACAATAAGTTATACCTAGGTTACTGACTTGGAGAAACCCCCAGACCCCCTCCTCAGTTTCTTCTTTATTCACACAAATGCCACAATCACAATACTTCTGACACCAGATATGTGAGTTTTCTGACACCAATCAGCTTGCTGACACCAAATGGGTGTCCTACAACTTAACTCAATTCTGAAACTACTTACTTGGAGATAGCATCAGATGCCACATGTTAAGGGCTCAGTCCCTCAAGCCTGACCCCCACTTCAGATGCTAATGGCAAGCAGTAGGTCCTCGGGTTACCTACAACTTCTATCTGAGAAGGCTACAAATTGGAGTTCCCACAAGCCCCTCCTCAGGTTCAGTGAGCTCCCTAACATGGCTCAGAGAACTCAGGAATTGGGTTTACTAGTTTATTAAAGGATGTGAAAAGGATAAAGATAAATAGTCAGAGGAAGAGATATGCAGGGCAAGGTCTGGTAGGGTCTTGAACATAGGAACTTCTGTCCTGTATAGTTGGGATACACTACCCTCCTGGTATATGGAAATGTTTGCTAGCCTGGAAGCTCTCCAAATCCCATACTTTTGGGATTCTTGTGAAGGCTTCCTCACATAGAGATGATCAATTATTAATTCCATTTCCAGTCCCTCTCCCCACTCTGGAGAATTCCAGAGTGGAAAGTGGTGGAAAGGCTGACAATTCCAAGCTTCTAATTATGGGGTGATTTTTCTGGTGAACAGCCTCCATCCAGAAGCCCACCCAGAGTCACCTCATTAAAACAAAAAAATATTCCTATTACCCAGGAAAGTCTAAAGGATTTAGGAACTCTGTGTCAGGAACCAAAGATAGAGACCAGTATATATATTTCCTAGTATCTCACAGTTACTAAAATAAAACTAATGCAATCTTTGACTAAATTAATATGTGTAGGATTCCAGATCAACTTAATAATCACTAACTGCTAGTTCACTGATCAGACCATACATGGATTTTTGTTTATTTCTGAATCTCACTTCTTTTTAATTTAATTTAACTTAATTTAATTTTAAGATTTATGTATTTCAGAGAGAGAAGGAGAGAGAGAGAGAACACACAAGTGGGAAGAGCAGAGGGAAAGAGAGAATCTCAAGCAGACTCCGTGCTGAATCTGGAGCCTGATATGGGGCTCGACCTCAGGACACTGAGACCATGACCTGAGCCAAAACCAAGAGTCAGATGCTTAACCGACTATGCCACCCAGGCACCCCTTTGAATCCCACTTTAAAGAATATTGAGTCATAGAAATTAGTTAAATGTTGAGTTATTTGTTAAGATGTTAAAAATCCCAAAGCCATTTTCATCTGAGAAATAGTTGAGGGAACTGAGTGATTAAACTTGAATGATACTACTGTTGTATACATTTAAGGAGCTACTCTGTGGCAAAGAATACATTCCTTTTTTAAAATTTTTTTAATATATTTATCTGACAGACAGAGATCACAAGTAGGCAGAGGGGCAGGCAGAGAAAGAGGGGGAAGCTGGCTCTTCGCCAAGCAGAGAGCCCAATGCGGGGATCCATCCCAGGACCCTGAGACTATGAACTGAGCCAAAGGCAGAGGCTTAACCCACTGAGTCACCCAGGCACTCCCAAAGAATACATTCTTATTTTCTATCACAACATTGGCTGAGAGTCAAAGGGAAGACAATTTTGGTGTGTAATATGTGGGAATAGATTCCTTGTCCCCTAAAAGGTAAAAGCAGAAGCTAAGAAACCCTAGGTCAGAGATATTATCAGGACACTTGAGCTCAGTTGAAAGTTTATCAGTCAGTTGAGAAGGGTCAATAATTCTTTGTTTATAAGTAGTTTCATCAATGCTAGTGTAGTAGATAAAGAATTACATTTTCTTTGAAATCACTTTAAAATGGGAGAGAATGCTACAATTTACCTGTGCTCGGACCTACTGACTTCATTTTCAACACTTTTTCTTACCATGAAGATAGAAATCTGCTTAGCAGATCATTTTTGAAATATAAACAGAAGCTCTGTCAGTTTCTGCATATTCTACTTGAAAAGTCTTGCAACCAACTATTTCTTATCATCACAGTGTCATCCGTTCATATATTTCTTTTATGTTTCTTCTCATATCTATATTAAAGCTCTTCTATCTATGTATGCTTTTAGAAGTGATCGGTTAAAACACTTTTTATACTCCACAGGCAGGAAGCAGCCATTTGAAAACAAGCCTCTCAGATTTTAACTTGCATATGGAATATTGCTTTAAACTTGGAGGGCTGTTCAGAGTTTAAATATTCAAACCCGCTTAACTCCTTAAAATACCTTATTCTATATGTAGAGAAGGATATCGGATTCCTCATTATTTAAGTTTACTTATGCCTTCCGAGTGGGTCATTACTTTTCCGAGATCATTCCTTGCACTGTGAAACAACAGGATGGATGCATGTGCTACCTGAGGATACAGATATCCACTGCCAGTGATGAATCCTACAGGTTCATCTAACAAGTTTAGAAATTAAGACTGTATGAGGACAGGTTATAGAGACTAGGTTAAATAGAAAGAACTGTTTTCCAGAGTAGAATTGCAACTGCTCTCTAGCTTGAGCAATGCCTAGAAAAAGGAAGGATCGACTGCTTTGAGAATTATAATATGGATATGAGCAGGGGCAGGTGTAGGGTGTGTGGGCAGTAGATATCCCCTGAGATAAAAGCACATCTTGAGGCATAGGAAGTTTTCCATGGAAGGGCTTTATTGTTTTGAAAATGTGATAACCGTTAGGGGGAATAGTGGATGGGGTCTGAACAAAGGGATGAGAATGTCCTGAGTGACCCCTAAACATTCTTTTTGGGCTTAGGACAGTGTAGACATAACATCTTTAAGATCTTTGCATTCTGTTTCTTCATCAGATGAGAACAGTGTCATAAAATGGCTAAATAAATGGCTGGGCTTAAAGCTGTTTTCTAAATGGCAGCGTTGTGGGGCAGACTCTCCTTTCCTGAGGGTTAGTTCCTAGGTCAGAAGTAGTTTCAGATAGTTTGAAAGAACATGTACTCACTGGTGTGTTTGCCTGTCGTGGATATATATGGCTATGACTTCTGAGTGCCACATAGGAGAGATGTAACTTCTGTCTTCTGATGAAAGGGTCTATAACCAGATAGAAAAACAAACCTTTGGTTGAAAGATGAGATATTCCACTCCTTCAGAGACTGCACCTGGGACCAGAAGTCTTGCATTTCACTAACTCTGTTTGGCCATTTAATGCCCAAGTGTGTACTTTGCTGCTGGAATTTCTAGATTTCTGTCGGGCAAGAATACCCACAGGAGACATTAAGGCAAAGAGCAAGGGAGGCAGTAATGGCAAGGTGGTGTGATTTGAGCAGAAAACAAGCCCGGTACCAGAATTAGAGTGAGAGCTGAAAAAGACAGAGGGAAGCAGTAGTTTCTGGGAGGTGCAGAGACAACACTTCACCAGCTGCTAATGGGTGCCAAGACTCACTTCTGATCTGGTGTGACAGTTAGTGGCTGAAAAGTGTTAAAGAGACCACACTCCTAGGATAAATCTAGATTGTTAGAGAATAGTATTATATCCTGTGCTTTTGTTTTTGTTAACCTGATGTAGTATAAAGACATTAAGAATGTTTGGATTAGTAAGTTCTGAAGACTGTTATCTACGTGTGATGCATTCTCTCCATCTAACATAGAAGTTGTGTGTCTGTTTCTCTGTGAATAGGAAAAAGTAATGTTTTAGCAGTCTTCAGAGACCAAAGGCAAAAAATGGTGGAACATGGACATACTTAAAAAGCTAGGATTTTAAATCTGAGAAATAAGAAAGAGGGAACTTATGATCTTGATTTAAAATGTTGACAAATTTAGCATATTTCCAGCAGATATTTGAGCTGTCCTCAAGGTAAAGGCACATCCAGATTAAGACACCATGGGTTTTGAGTTGCCCAAGATCTGTAGCCTAATTTAAAGGCATGAGTCTGTAAACAGCCAACTATAGTAGGAGCAAGTTAAAAAAAGTGGGAGGAGAAGGGAAAGGATGAATAAAGGAAGTGCTGAGTTGAAAATTAGCCAAATTCAAGTTCCAGCTGAAACCCTGCAGGTAGAACTCTGTACTCAATAGGAAGTATGGAATAGTTATAAGTTCTTTTTGTGCTTCTGAAAGTGAGAGTAAACAGAACTTTTAAAGTTTTCCTCTATACTATATTAATTCTTACAGCTGGATAGCCAAAGAATGGCTTAAATGACTTTTAAATAAAAAAAATTAGTTAAAGTCAGGCATTAAGAAGACATGGCCCGATTTTCAGGAAATGTCAACCAAAGAATGAATGTTTTTCAACTAATAATAAAATACTCATTTTTTCTAGAGAGTTTATGTCCAAAGAACACTGTTTTCCTTCTGCGAGGCTGAAGTGTAATCCTATTCGGAAATACTTGAATTAACCAAAATTTTGGCCCTCTTTGAGTTTTCAACTGACAATGTTCTCAGCAGGGGAGTGAGGAAAGACTGATGAAAAACATTAGTGAATATTGCTCCTTGCCTCCCTCTCCCATCTGTGGAGTCCAGAGCTAAATACACCACCGCATATGTCATTATCACATTTTTTAGTGTTAGTGGTTATTATTTTTTAGCCATAAAAAAAGTCATTTAAAAATTTATTTATTTTTCCAGTGGATTGGCAAAATGATTGAAAGAAATTTATAGTAAATCATTTCACATTAGATTTCTGGCTTTTACAAAGATTAGGTTAGTTTTCATTTTTAAAAAGCATTCATAACCTGGAAATCCTTGTTTAGAAATGACCAGCTATCACTGAAGAATCAGTAATTTGAAATGCGGAGTGCACAGTATGTATAAAGTAAGGGCATGTGAATTACCCACTTCCTGTAATCCCTATAGGGATTCATTGATTCATTCAGTTGAGTGTTGGCCCACTAGAGGTTTAAGTTCTGTTGTTTGAGCTCACTACCTTCAAATTCATTTTTTAAATTTTCAGAAAATCTAAAGAATAGTTGGAGAAATCTGGTTAGTTCCAGCTGGCTTTGCATTTTCAAAAACTGATTTATCTGAGTTTTCCATTACTATATCAGTTTGGAATTCATTTTAGAATAAAAACCTTACCTAGAAATAAATTGGTAAGACATAGGCTATATATTTGAGCAAATAAGTCTTGCTACAACTCAGTTTCTTGCAAGTGAACCATTACTTTTAATCTTTTAGTGGTGTTTCCAGGCCTATATAAATGAAAACATTTATGTTTTGTTTCCCAAACCAAATTTCCTGGGTAAATGTTAAGATAGAAAATGAGCACAAGAGTATTATGAAAGAATGCTTAAGGAGAGTCCTCCTAAAATCAGTATTTTTTTTAATTTGATAAGTAGAAAAATGAAGAAGAAAAATATTTATCTCAATACTAGAGGAGAGTAGTAAATAAAAATGAATATAGAATTTAAGAGACTAGAGGTCCATAAAAACTCTAAAAATTCAGAGAAAGGAATGATTCATGCTAGTGCATTATTTAAGGATAATCTCTCAGCCAGCCTATTATAGCACTAAAAATTTCTTTTACCATACTTTTTCCAGAATCTAACTTCAATATGATCATGATGTCTTGGAAAATGTCTACCTAGTGCTTAGTTATTAATATACACTTCTAATAAAACAAGTTGCTTTTAGCTATTTTGTAAGACATGCCATTGTTTAAGATACTTACCATGAACCAATCATATAGCTAATTTAAAATCTGGTGAGGAGAGAAAAAAATTAGAGGAAATCCTATAAGATCATAATGCCATTGACTACAAAATTAGCCAAATGGAATTTATATATATGTGTGTGTGTATATATATGTACACACACATATATATATCATAGACCACAAGTACTGTATAATAAGTCTATTGTTACTTATTCAAAGAATTGAAAAGTGCTGATTGTAAAATTGTGGAGTTAAATAATATATAAAAGTAAGAAATGTCTTTTCTCCTAGTGTAAGAGAGAAGAAAGTAATTTTAACTTGTGATATTAAACTTATTTAGATCACTAAACTTTATATATCATTTGTCCTTATTGGAAATTTGTTGTTGTTTCCAAGTGCTTTCCAAACCTTAACTGTTTAAAAAATTTTATTTATTTATTTGGCACAGAGAGAGAGACAGCGAGAGAGGGAATACAAGCAGAGGGAGTGGGAGAGGGAGAAGCAGACTTCCCACTGAACAGGGACCCCTATGCGGGGCTCGATCCCAGGAGCCCCGGATCATGACGTAAGTGGAAGACAGACGCTTAACTGACTGAACCACCCAGGCGCCCACCAAACCTTAACTAAAGTTTAAAAAGTGCATGGTTACTAGTTGTGAAATAGGATAAAACACAAAGTCATATGAATTATGTAATCAAAGGATGGGAATTGCCCTGTCCAAGATATTTTTCTCTTCATTTTCTCTGGTTCTAGCTTCTCCCCTGAGCTGTAATCATTTCTGTATTTTTCCATTAACACTAGACTCTTCTTGAGCCAAATTTGCTCTCACAGGGTTGAGAGGCATCCTGCATTCAATAAAATATCATAAGTTCTATGATCCAAGCTGCTCAGTGTTCTGTAATTAAAAAACTACTTGCCCATTACTGAACTCTTCCTCTGTTCCAGGCATTATGTTAGGTGCTAACATGTATAATTATCTTATTTAACCCTTCAACCATTTCATGGTTTCATGAAATGGATGCTGTCATTATCCCTATTTTCCAAGTGAGATGAATGAGACTGACAGGTATGTACTGTGTTCTGGTTGGCAAATTCTGTGGTCAGTCTTTAGTTCTCATATTTTTTTCTTCAATTCCAGTATAGTTAACACACAGTGCAATATAAGGTTCAGGTGTACAATATGGTGATTCAACTTCCATACATCACCCAGGGCTCAATAGGATGAGTGCATTCCTGAATCCCTATCACCTGTTTCACCTATCCCCCCACCTACTTCCTCTATGATAACAATCAGTGTGTTTTCTATGGTTAAGAGTCTGTTTCTTGGTTTCTCTCTATCTTTTTTCTTTTGCTCATTTGGTTTGTTTCTTAAATTCCACATATGAGTGAAATCATGCAGTATTTGTCTCTCTCTGACTGGTTTATTTCACTTAGCATAATACTCTCTAGCTCCATCCATGCCATTGCAAATGACAAGATTTCATTCTTTTTTAATGGATGAGTGATTATATGTATGTGTACACACACACACACACACACACACATATGCCACACCTTCTTTATCTATTTGTCTATCAATGGATATTTGGGCTGCTTCCATAGTTTGGCTATTGTAAATAGTGCTGCAGTACACATCAGCATGCTTATGTCCCTTTGATTTAGTATTTTTGTATTTCGGGGGTAAATGCCCAGTAGTGTTGTTACTGGATCACAGGGTAGTTCCATTTTTAACTTTTTGGAGAACATCCACAATATTTTCCACAGTGACTATTTTCCACCAGTTTGCATTCTCACTAACAGTGCACAAGGATTCCTTTTTCTCTACATCCTTGCCAGCACTTTTTGTTTTCTGTATTTTTTATTGTAGCCATTCTGACAAATGTGAAATATCTCACTGTAGTTTTTATTTGCATTTCCCTGATGATAAGTGATGTTGAGCATCTTTTCATATGTCTATTGGCTATCTGTATGTCTTTGGAAAAATATTCATGTCTTCTGCCGTTTTTGATTGGATTATTTTGGGGAGTACTGAGTTGTAAAGTCCTTATAAAAGGAACATACATAATAAAAACCATAATAAAAACCATATATGGAAAATCCATAGCTAACATCATACTCAATGGGGAAAACATGAGAGCTTTTCCCCTAAGTACAGGAACAAGACAAGGATGTCCACTCTCACTCTTTTATTCAACAAACTACTAGAAGTCCTAATCACAGCATAGACAATAAAAAGAAATAAAAGGCAACTGAATGAGTAAGGAAGAAGTAAAACCTTCACTACTTGTAGATAACATAATACTATATAGAAACCCTGAAAAACTCCACCAAAAAAATACTAGAACTGATAAAGAAATTCAGTAAAATTGCAGGATGCAAAATCAATATGCACAAATCTGTCACATTTCTATACACCAATAATGAAGCAGCAGAAATCAGGGCATCAATCTCATTCACATCTGTAAAAATAAATAAAAAAAACCAGTAAGATACTTAGGAATAAACCTAACTAAAGAGGTAAAAGACCTGTACTCTGAAAACTATAAAACACTTATGAAAGAACTTAAAGACAACACAAAGAAATGGGAAAACATTCTATGCTCATGGGTTAACAGAACAAATATTGTTAAAATGTCTATACTACCAAAGAAATCTGCACATTTAATGCAATCCCTAATAAACTACCAACAACATTTTTCACAGAACTAGAACAAACAGTTCTAAAATTTGTATGGAAGCACAAATGACCCCAAATAACCAGAGCAATCTTGAAAAAGAAAAACAAAACTGAAGTTATCACAGTTCCAGACTTCAAGTTATATTACAAAACTTTAGTAATCAAAACAGTTTGGTACTGATGCAAAAGTAGACACATAGATCAATAGAACAGAATAGAAACCCTAGAAATAAACCCACAATTATATGGTCAACTAATCTTCAACAGAAGAGGAATGAATAGACAATAAGAAAAAGTCTCTTCAACAAACGGTGCCAGGGAAACTTGTCAAACACATGCAGAAGTTTGAAACTAGGCCACTTTCTTACACCATACGCAAAAATAAACTTAATATGGATTAAAGACCTAAAAGAGAGACCTGGAACCATAAAAATCCTGGGAGAGCCAGGCAGTAATGCTTCTGACATTGGCTATAGCAACATTTTTCTAGAATGTCTCTTAAGGCAAGGGAAATAGAAGCAAAAGTAAACTATTGGGCCCACATCAATATAAAACGCTTCTACACAGTAAAAGAAATAATCAAAAAACTTAAAAGGCAACCTCCTGAACAGGAGAAGATTTTGCAAATGATGTATCAAATAAAGAGTTAGTGTCCAAAGTCCTCATATTGTTTGAATATGAAACAGTAAATGGCATAGTTGAACACTCCCTCCTTTTTGAAATCCTTTCTTTGTTTTCTGGAACATCACGTCCTTCTGGTTTTCTTGTACTGTAGTGGTTGAATTTCCTCCTGGATTTTTTTTACTGTCTCTTCTTCTTGTGGTCTCCCTTAACTGTAAGTATCTTGAGTGCTTTAGAGCTTAATCCTTAGTATCCTCTCTCTGCAGGCTCACATTTTAAGTTCCTATCCTTACTCATAAATTCCTTATTTTATACCTATAAAATAGCTCTCAGAATTAGTCACATGTATGGATTTATTAAGAAAAGCAACTGGAAGTGGACTCATATTTTTCCTTTAAAACCTACCTTAATGTACTTAGATGTCATCTTCTAAAGAAAATTCAGTTTTTGAGTGATGGTAGTCTGTGACATTGTGTCTGGTCTGCTGGAATTATCAGAGGTCAGAAAAGTGATCATGGGAGGACAGACACTTTCTTTTGATGTTATTCTTGTAAATGCTGGTTTATCATGCTTAGGATTTTTTTTTTAACTGCTTCAGTGGCAAAAAGCTGGAGAGTACCTTAAACTATGTAAGAGATGTTAGAATTTTAGGGAAAGCCTAAGGCCATTCTTGGCATCAGCAGAAAACTTAGTAACAATTAAAGTTCACTGAAATAAATGTCAGGAGCTGGACTGCAAACAAGGACTAGGACCAGTAATTTTGGAATTCCACACCAAGTAGGTGATAATACAAGGTCGAGAAAGACTTTCAAGACTTTTCTTCAACAAGGGAGAGATGACCTTATTAACGAAAAGAGGACTAATAAGGATCACTATGTTAAAGAGCTCAGAATAATGGACACATCCTTATTAAGCCAAGAAAAATTCAGAGTATATTACTGCTACATAGAGGAAAACTAGAACTATGTGATTGCAATAAAAGATTGAGGAGAAAGATTTAAAATCTATTGTTTGCATTTCTTTAGATATTACTATAATTGTATATTGCACGTATAATGTTCTTAAATTATTTATATCTGTAATTATTTTAAAATGTTAAGATAATGATTATTATTATAATTGTTTACACTTATTTTAGCTCCATAGATGCAAAGCCTTAATTGCATGCCATTTGCTATGATAAGCACTGGAGACACATTAAGAGAATGAAGCACAGAATCTAAACTCAGGAGATTTTCTGTCTAATGGATTAGACACAGGAAGATAATTTCAGTATGAAAACTGGAGAGAAGAATGCTCTTACTTGGAGAGAGCATGTATTTGGGGGCCAGTTTATTACGATGTATCAAAAATTGGGATTGGGCTCAGAAAAGGATATTTAGATGTCTGGTTGAAGTAAGTGAGTTTAGACAAGTAGAATCAGTTAGATGTACAGTGATGGTTACTGTGATCCAGCCAGAAGGAGTGTCAGGTGTTTGTGATAGTGTGTAGACATAACTCTATCAGGATCCTGGAGAGGTTTATAATGGCTGTAGTATAGAGCGATATTATGAGTGTGGAAGAGTAAATAGGACCGAATCAGGAAAAGTGTGTCATTACCAAGCTTCTTAGTTCAGGCGCATAACTAGTTTGGCTCACGTCTTAATTATTGCGTTCCAGGTGAGGAATTCAACTCCCTCAATATCAACTTCTTAGGTTCTCTGCCACACAGTGCCCTCTCAGTGTTCAGGGCTCAGTCTTCCCATTACTAGATCTTTCCTTTGCCTGGTTCAGCCATCAGGTGATTGCGTGATTATAGACCCTTCTCTCCTGGGCTAATCTCCTAAAGACCGCTAACTCTGTTCTTGGGAACTCCACCCATCATCCCTTATCTTTCAACTTTTTAGTCATTGCTTCCTTTCTTTCTATTTTGCCACAGGTTACTGTTTTTGTTTTGTTTTGTTTTATTTCCTGTACTTCCACTCCTTTTTTGACAATAGACCCTAGTGCCCCATTAAGCCCACAGCTAAAACATTAGCACCTGAAACAAGCTAGTTCTCATTTTCCCCTCCCCCTCCATAAAGAAATGCTGCATTCTTCTAGCACGGAAGAGAATGAAGACCAACAAAATCAGTTGTATTCCATATTTAAAAAAAAAAAATACTAGTCCTTCCTTAAACTGGTCTATTTTTTAAGGAATTTGTACTTTCTATAGAGGATAGAGGAAAAATGGAGGGAATTTTAGAGTTCTCAGAACGGAAATAATAATAAAATTTCTGTTTTAGATACAAAACATTTAGAAAAGGCAAGCTTATAGAGACAGAAAACAGATAAATGGTTGACTAGGTGGGTAGGATTAGAGATGGACTGCATACAGGCATGAAGGAATTTTTTGGATGATGAAGAAGTTCTATACCTAGATGGTTGCCCAACCCTTTACATTTATTAAATTCATTGAATTGCACACTTACAATAGTGAAAACATCAATTATACCTTAATAAATCTATTAAAATGTCCATTTTGGAAAAATCTAAGTATAGAGCAGATAATCAATTCAGACAGAAGTAGAGAGAACAGTTAGAAAACCAAACTACCAACATTAAAGAGAGAGCAGTGACTGCCTCTGTGACTGGAAGACAAATATTCAAGACGTTTTAGGAGATGGTGTCTGTGTGATACATGGTTAACTAAGTGTAGGGAATAAGAAAGGCACAAAATAAGGAAAATAACCAGGTTTCTGATATAAGCATCATCACCATGGATGGTGGTGAAACTCATTAAAATAGGAGCTCAAGGGGGCACCTGGGTGGCTCAGTGGGTTAAAGCCTCTGCCTTCAGCTCAGGTCATGTTCCCAGGGTCCTTGGATCAAGCCCCACATCAGGCTCTCTGCTCAGCGGGGAGCCTGCTTCCTCCTCTCTCTCTCTCTCTCTCTCTCTGCCTGCCTCTCTGCCTACTTGTGATCTCTGTCTGTCAAATAAATAAATAAAATCTTAAAAGAAAAAAGGAGCTCAAGATGCAGATAGAAGGGTGGTTTTTCAGAGACAAGATAAAAGTTTTGTTTAAAGTATGCTCAGTTTAAAATGTCTGTGAGATGTCTGAGCTGAGATGTCTAGTATGAAGTTGATGATGGCTTATAGTTGAGGAAAGAATTCCAGGCTGAATCTGGTGATTCAGATATCAGCAAATATAAATGGTAAATGAAGTTCTGCAAGAGGATGAGATGAAGCTGGAGAGTGTGTGGCTCATGAGGAAAAACAAGATGTAGCTCTGTGAGGAAATCCAAAATATAAGAGACAAAAGAAGTCATTTAATTATAGAAAATTACAGAGTATGTCTATTTTAGGGTGAGTGTAACTTTCCCTTACTCCTCAAAGTAGGGGGAACCAGTTAATAGTGAACAATAAAAGGACAGCTATATCATCTTTAAAAAATAAATCATATTAATCTTTCTTCTGTGTTTCTTATCTTTACGAAGGTCACTAGCATCTATTGAGTCGCCTAAAGCAGACATCTAGGAACAGGCCTTCTATTTTTGCCTCTTCCCACATATCACTCATTGTATCCTATGGATTCTACTTCCTTAACATTTTTAAATATATACCACTCTACTTCAGGTCCTCATCATTTCTCGTCTGGATTATTGAGACCATCTCCTAACTAGTCTTTTTATGTTTGGTCATATTATATTCAAATTTATTATCCACGTCACTGATACAGTTAACATTATAAAAGAAAAATCTTACTGTGTGATTCTCTTGCTAAAAATTCTTTGTGACTTTCCTTTAAATTTTTTATTATCTGTCCCTTATTTGGTTCTCAAGCCTTACTTCTCTCCATGCCATACCTCACATTTATACTTTACCATAGTGGATTTGCGGTTTGCAAAGACTATTCTCTTCTGAGTTCCCAATCTTTCCAAATGGCATTTTATAATTTTTGTTTGTTTTTAACAAACAGTTATTAAAGACTTACTAAATGCTAAATAACTAAATAATTCTCATTAAGTCCTTTCAGTGTCCATGTAAATGTTATTATCATTCCCAGTTTATAGACAAGGAACTTGAGGCACAGAGAATAATTGCCCATGGAAAGAGAGCTATCAGTAAGTGGTAGAGCTAGAATTCTAAACTATCCTTTATCCTTCATCTAAGTTACTCTCTCTTATTACCTATTCTAAGGAAATTTCCTTGGGTCTCTATCTCCCATCCGCTAAATCACGGGTCTGTGTTCAGTGATCCTAATTTGGGTTTCCATAACAGGTCTTGTGAACTGCTATCATAATATTTACCTTTAAGTGTTAGAGCATCTCTCTTACTTATCTGTCATACTCATTAGATACTTTGTTTCTTTAGGCCTAGAGATATAGATGTAAATATAAATAAATAAATAAATTTATATATATAATATAAATGTATTATAATATTTATTTGTTTATTTATGCTTCTTTGGAATTTTATTGAAGCTTTTGGTTCAGAACAGTCACTTAATAAATATTTCTGGGAGGGAGGAACGGAAGAGAGAGGAAAGTGGTTTTTTCCTAAGTAAACTCCTTCTTGTCCTTATATTAAAAAGATTCTGCAAACCTGTCACATTTTGAGGTATTTTTAAACTACTGGTTTTTAGTACTTCTAGGTGGAAGTATGAAATTTTTATGAAGCCAAACCTGTTAACCTTTTCATTTATGCTTATTCATAACTGCTTTTAAACCTTTTAAATTGATCCAGTACATATCCCTCAATTCTATTTAGTTCTAGTATTTTTTAAAGTTTTATTTATTTATTTAGTGTCTGTGAGTGGGGGGAGGGAAAGAAGGAGAGAGAGAATCTTAAGCAGACTCTGTGGTGAATGTGGCTTGATGATGCAGGGCTTGACCTCAGGACTTTGAGATCATGACCTAGATCATGATCAAGAGTCAGATGCTTAACTGACCAAACCACCCAGGGGCCCCTAGTTCTAATTTTTTTTAGAATTTGATTTCATATATATACTTAATATATATATACAGATATGCATACATACATAGATATGTGTATATAGGTGTGCATATATGTCTGCATGTGTGTGTATATATTATAATATGTATTATACACTATTGAGCTCTCATCTGACTTTATTTTATTGTGACGGTAGTTTTATGAATTTATTATGAAGGTAATTCCAAAATATTTCAATGCCATTTGTTAAGTAATTCTTTCCAATTTTTGGATATTTCCTTTAGCATATAATAAGTTTCTTTAAATATGTCTGTTTCTGGGTTATTCATTCTGTTTCAGTAGTCTTCTATTTTATTTTGAAATCAAGATTCCATTTTAAAAAGTAGGATCCATTATTATGTGTTTGTATATAGATATACTTTTTAAATGGTTTTAAGAGTAAGACATATTATTTTAGGAAATAGAGAAAAACAAAAGAAGAAAAAATCACCAGTAATTTTTTCATGTTAATATATTTTCTATAAATATTCTATTTCCATTATTCATTAGCATATAGACTCAGGCACACATACATGTATGATTCTGTATTTGTATCTGTGATAAAGTGATATATGTACATACATGCATATGTATACATGTGTGTAGTCTGACAGATTGTTACATTTGACTCTGCCCTGAAATTATTCCAGAGGCCCCAAACCTCAGAACTGAAGGTGAGCCCATGAACCTCCACATTTTAAAGTAAGTTGCTAGACTATCTATGCAAGACTTGAAAGGTGAAGGTCATACAGTCGGAGCCAAAGCATTAGCCAGTCTTGAATCTTGGAAGTCAGGAACAAATGTTCTATAAGTGCTAGAGCATTTCTGCTCACTGCAAGTCAAGAAAGAGAAAAGTTAAGAAGTTAAAAAGTTGAGGAAAGGTTTGTTTTGCAGAGAGTTAATCATACCCTGTGGAGATTTTATCCCCAACATTATGGGTAAAGAAAGTTGAGTTTTTCTTTCTTATCTCAAGTTATGTGATGGGGTCTTCAAGTGATCCATTTGAGGGCCTTGTCATTGGGCTGTGTGAATTTGAGGAAAGTAAGAACTGACATTTGACCCATATCTACAAAGTCTAAAGGTGAGAGTCTCTAAACTGGAGATTTTCCCCTCCAGGGTAAGTGATATTAAGAGTAAACTTTGCTTCCATCAATGGCAGAGCAAATGGGTTCTCTAGAGACAAGATGTGAACTGGAGAGAGGGGAAGGGACCTTACACAATAGATGTATTCCTGAAGTCCAGGATGTGAGGGTGATAGCTGTAAGTAGCTAGCCTTGGGCGAGATGTTACAGTGTGGTTCCCAACTGGGATGGTTTCCGAGTAATCTACTGTAGTATCCCAGGAATGGATGGGGTCAGTTTTTAACATTTGCCATGGCCAAATTACAGAGATAAGAGCAACCCAAGACTGTAGCCTTTCTCCTTATTCTCTTCCTCTTAGACCCTGTGCTGGAGAAAAGAAAGAAATTCGTGAGTAGAGGAAAGAGATGGAAAGAGGTAATAATTAAGAAGTCAACCATACTTTCTTCTCTATTTGTGGGTTTGGAAGCCTCAAGGGAGATTAAGCTACCACAGGAAGATGCTTTTGCTTATTGTACTAAAATGGACTGGATCTAAGTGGCTAATACATAAATGTGGATTTTTATAAACTACTTGTTCCTTAAAGCTATGGGATTGCCTTCAGATTTTATGCAGAGTTAGAACAAGCACCAGTTTATAGAAACTTGAAAGGATATAAAAGAATAAGAATGAAGTTGGTTCCTTCTTATATACTATCAAGTCCAATTTGTTCAATAAATTGCTTATATAAGTATGTGTGTTTGTACACCCATGTGTGCATATCTCTGTATATGAGTATATAAGTGTAGGTATGTGCAATGCAGTTATTTCCAGACATTCTTTTGGAGGTCAAGCTTTTTTAATGTCCAAATAAAATCAAATAAGCCCTAATTTCATATCATTTTTGGCACTCCAGTGCCCTCTTCCTTTACTTTGCAAAATTTATGTAAGAGGTTTATATATTCTCCTTTGTTCTCTTTTTCTTCATTCTTTCTTTTCTGGATTTTATTATTTCATTTTATATTTTTGACATAAAAAAGCTCTACATAATTAATGTACATAACTTGGTGAGTTTAGTAATAAGTATACATCCATGAAACCATCAACACAGTCTATGCCATAAAGCTGTCCATCACCTCCAAAAGTTTCCTGCTACCCTTTATTGTCGTTTTCACTCTTACTTCATGTTTATTTTTTGCCTCAGTAGTGATGTTCCAACCTGCATCATATTGCTCTAGCCTTTAGTACCCCAAACTATGAATTCAATTTATTCTCTTTGATTTTTCAGGGAGCCACTAACAGTGCATTTGTGGGCAAAAATGAACTTGCTGAAGATCTGGTGGTAACAGCTAGGAACCGAAAGTGAAAGATCGAAACCCTAATAATGATTAATCCTTGACCCTTAACTCTCTCTAGGCTTTCATCTCATAGAATTAGTGCCTTTCCTTCTAGGATCACCTCATACTGGTTGTTTGCTTTTTAATAACAGCAACATTATTATTATTAATGCACTAAAAATGTTCATCTCATAATTTAGTTATATGATCTTAAACTTGGAGAGCTTGGCTTGCCTTATAATAGGACCCACTTGTAATTATTCTAAATCTGTGTTTGTTTTTTATATTTAACTCCTTAATTCATGAGGAATTTATTTTGTATATTATGTGTTATATTTTGTATATTATGCATTGTATGAAAAAAACTTCTTTTAAATAGATGGTTAAACCGTTTTCCCAGTTCTATATGTTTACTCAGCTATTCTTTACTCATCTGTTCTAAAGGCAGTTTCTCTTTTTTTTTTTTTTTAATTCTATTTCTTTGGTTTACCTGGCTTTTCTAAAATCGGTAGCTGACAAATAGTATTTTCTAATATGTTATAATAATGCTATACATTTTTTTCTTCTTGTCATTAATTATTTAGGTTTTCAGCTCCTCATTCTTTCAAATGGACTTCTAAGCCACTTCATTAATTTCTGTAAAAACATCTTGGGGGGTTTTGATTGGAATTTTATTAAACATAAAAATTAATTTAGGAGAATATGAATTTTTATTTTACCATCTTGGCAAATGGTTTGGTACTCTGTTTAGTCAAATCTTGTAATTAAGGCCCTGTATATCCTTATAACATTTTTTTAAAACATGGAATGCTTCATGAATTTGCATGTCATCCTCGGGGCCATGCTCACCTCTGTATCCTTCCAATTTTAGTATATGTGTTGCTGAAGTGAGCACTGTCTTTATAACAATCTCTGATGTATTTCTGACATTTCTTCAAATTGCCATTTCTTTATATTAAACCTCTTCCTTCAGAGTTAGGAACACTTAGTTGTGCTGTACTATCTCTTGTGTAGAACTTCTATATTTTCATTTGAGTAAAACCAAAGATTTTGGGTTTTAATGTAGGGATCATCTGTTTTTGGTCAGGTCTGTCATTCAGCAGACAATTCTTGGTTAGGTACTGTTTTAGATGCTGCATATACATCAATAACAAAACATCTTGGTAAATGGCTTGATACTCTATGTTATGTTGCATTCTAGTGGGAGTAAAGAATACAGAATGGCAGCACATTGTAAATGCTATGTAAAAAAGAATAGAGCAAGAGAAGTAGGATTAAGAGCGCAAGGCAAATAGAATAATTTTAAATAGGGTGGTCATGGTGCCCCTTATTGGGAACAGGGCACTTGTCCAAAGACTTGAATGGAAAAAATGAACTATGCAGACAGAGTGGGCTAAGTACTTCTGGCAGAAGAAAGGGATGGTACAAACCTGAGGCAGGCAGGGGTGTGTCTAACATATTCAAAAATCAGCTGGAAGGCCAGGATGGCTGGAATATAATGACCAAGGAGACAAAACAGGATGAGTTCTGGGAAAAAATGGGGGAAGCAAATTGTGTTGGTCTTTGTAGGTCAAATGTAGTAATTTTGGCTTAATTTTATGAGACAAGAAGCGATTGGAAGATTGGGTCGGGGAGTGACAATTACATTTTAAAGGACTCATTCTACTTCTGTGCTGCTGTTAATAGGGGAGCAAGGATGGAAACAAGGAAACTAACTAGGGGGACATTGCTATACATGATACTGCCCTGGGCCAACAGGGTAGCAATGGGCATAACAAAAAATGGTTAGTTGTAGATGTATATTAGAGTACAAAGCAAAAGGTTTTTCTTTCTGGGTTGCATTTTTCTCCTCTTACTGTCAATAAAGAATCTTCATTTTTAACTCTCTGCTGCTGACCTTTTAAATTTAGCTTATCCCTACCTAGATTCTCTTTATTAACAGAAGTTTCTTCTCTTGGACTTTATATAGGTATAATTCTCTTTTGAAAACAGTGAAAATTTAATTTTAGAGAGCTGTGGTGGAAAAAAAAAAAATACTGTCTAGGAATCAGGAGGGTGTGATTATTATCCTGGCTGTGTTACTAGTTCACCATGGGATATGGTATAATCTTCACATTCTTCATTCTTGACTGTAAAATGAGGTTAGAGTAAATTATCGATTTTTTTTAGCTTAATTATTCTATACCAATCTATGATTCTGTATTTATACTCTGGTCAGTAAAGAGTTAAAAGTAACTGAAAAATCTTCATTTGAGACCCTTGTAATATCAACAAATTGCTTTTCCATAGCTGAAGAATTCTTAAGAGAAGAGGAAGTCCAAAAATGAGCTTACAGTATTTTGGGGAGATGGTAGTCGTCCTTGACATTTCTGGTAAGTTTCTCTTTTTGGCAGCTGAAGAGGGGCCTTTGTCTGTAATGCTTGATTTCGTGGGGCCTACTTTGTCTTTATAATCCTACATTTAGTGCGAACGTGGTTCCCATTTTCTCTCTCTCTCTCTCTTTTTTTAACCTTCTGTGAGAGAATTTTCCCAAAAATTGCCTCTTTTAAGAATTACCCTTCCCTATTTCAGTCCTGCACTTCTAAAACCTGATTTGCTGTGGTCATATCACTGTATTATATATGCACAAGACGATACTTCCATGAGCCTTTTTATCTGTTTCATCCTAACCTTTCCCTATATTTGACACTCTTCTCGAGATTCCTTTCCAGGGCTACCAGGTCCATCCCCATGTTGCCTCCTCTGGGACATAGTGTTCATGCGCACCTTGGTCTCTGTTCTCTCTTAGAATCCACAGTACATCGGATTCCTGCCCTGGTGCTGCTTATTCCGCCCAGAAGCTGGCTCAGTCTGTTTTGAAACACATATAGCAATATTGTTTCCCCATCTCAAGGGCGTTGCATTTGCAACTCTTATTTGACACTGAGAAACCAGAATTAAGATACTAAGAGACTATGAAATGAAAGGCAGAAATAGCTTGTTCTTGCAAATGGAAAGAAATTCACCCCCATTTTGCTGAACCTTTCTAATCAAACATTTGACATCATGACCAAGCTGGAGAAAAAGTGTACCTGTTCAGCTATAATTGGTTCTGCTCACAGAAGTGGATTTCTCATTGTCTGTGCAGCTACAGGAAATATGGTTAATAAAAGAACATGTCAGCCTGACTGAAGCCATTCTATAGAGCCCTGCCAGGCCACTCTGCAAAACTGGTATTTCCTATTATGAAAACTTAATCTCAAATCATAGTTAAAAGGTAATCAGTCTTCAAGAGAGTGGTCTGTAGGGGTAAGCAGTAATTCAGATTTGATTGGCAACATAGGCTTTTCAGGAAATAGTTCAAAATGAGAAGCATTTGGAGAAAGCCAGAAATTCAGTCCAAAATGATTCTCAGAATTTTCTAGCACTTGGGTTATTGGTATATATACCCACACACATGTTGTATGTTGTGCTTTCCTAGGAACTATGATAATAGTACACCGTGGCTTTGTATACTTTACCTGTAACACGACCTTGTGATATAAGGATCCCTGTCACCATTTCATAGCTGAAGAGACTTGCCCAAAGTTCCTAGAGTGCAGCCAGTGTAGTCAGCAGAGCCCAGGCACTCCTAATGGTCCCGTGATGCCTCCCGGAAAGGTGGTGTATGATCACCTCTAGCAACTTTCCTGCACTGTTGCTCCTTGATTTATATCCATGTTTATTGTTTTCATCATGGACAAAGCAGAGCAACAGCACTTTCATCGTAAGGCGGTTGTAAAGACAAAAGCCAAAGAAATAACACATATCATAAAAAAAGAAAAAGAAAAAGAAAAACCCTATCAAAAGGGAATTAATGTGACCTCACCTGAAAGCTCAATTTTGTATGCAAATTTCATAATTTGAAATAAAATCACTTCCTCTAGTTGAAAGGTATTGTGAATAGGTACATTAGTAGCATAAGTTTAGAAGTGAGCACATCTTTCTTCTCATACAAAAATGGTGTTGCTGACACATTGTTGGGGGAGACAGGTGTTGTATACCATTTTCCTAGTTGGATCTGCACTGAATCTATAGTTCTTTGTGCTAACCAGGTAAACAAAGACTGTGCTATGCCAGTATACCTGTATGTATATAGACATCACTACTAACTTTTTGTTTGAACTTTATAAAATTAGTGTCGCTCTACCTCTGCTTTGTCTTCCTCTGAGATAGAGCAGAACTATGTCTCTAGATATTCCTAACTTCACTCAGGAGAATTTTCCATTTTGGCAAGTAATCAAGCAATCTTGACAACAGTTTCCTGGAATTACTTAGGATTTCATTTCTTTCTTTTGCTACTTTGCTAATATTAATATTGATGTACACAGCTTAGCTCCTTTGTTAGACCTGGGATAGTCTGTACTTCAGATACCATGTCTTGCTTGAGTGTATGACTGTCCTGAAAAGAAGCTTAATAAGTCTTTGTCTGGGGCTGAACAAGAGAACACATCTCCATGACAATTAAAAAAACCTCCCAGGGGAAACCAGTTGGATTACACACAGAATTTATCATTTCAGTGCAGAGCTAAATAACTCTAGGACATTTCTAGGCTACATGCCAATCATACTGAGTTCATCAAATCATCCATCAATTAGTTGGAATATGTAGATATAACAAAATAAAAGAAATAAAAAACAGCATTACTCGAGATGGTCAGACCATGAAAGCTATTCTAGGCCATTGAAAAGGCTCTGATTTTTTTCTATGACTAAGATAGGGAGCCATCAAAAGTGGGAGCAGAGATGTGGCATGATATGATTTATGCTTTAAAAGAATCACTATGGGGGCTCTCATAGTGAGAGGTTGCTCTCCCTCTAGACCTCTCCTTTTCTGCCTAAGGGCTTAACCAAATTCTATCATTTCTAATTAATGATGAACCACCCAGATGGGTGGCTCAGGTGGTTAAGTGTCTGCCTTCAGCTCAAGTCATGATCTTAGGGTCCTGGGATGGAATCCCTTGTCAGGTTCACTGCTCAGTGGGGAGTCTGCTTCTCCCTCTTCCTTTCCCCCTGCTCACTCTCTCTCTCTCTCTCTCTCTCTCTC
>RCUC01144358.1:0-51376 GCA_003697995.1 Taxidea taxus jeffersonii
CAGAGCCAGCCTCAGGTGGCCCCCCTCCCTCAGTGCAGGCTGTTGCCCAATTTCTCTGGAGCCCCGTCCACCCTCACGCGCCCCCTTCCTGCCAGCCCGTCTCCATCCGGCCTCTTCTGCGGCTGTCAGTGGGCTCTGGGGTCAGAGTGCGGGTCCCCTGCACGGAGCAGGTTCGCAGCCACCATGAGGCCGCCCTCCCACGCTTCCCTCAGCCCGGCCTGTGCACATGGGCCTCGGCCACCGTGTGGTGGGGTCGCACGTCCTCCAGTCTGACGGCTCCTCGGCGTGGCTTTCCTTCCCACGTTCCTGCTAGTAGTCCCTTCAGGGCAGTCCGGGCTTTACAAGCGTGTGCCCCCCACCCGGCTTCGTGGACGCCCCCATTCCTGGGTGTTTGCTACAGCCGCGCCCCTTCCCACTGGCTGCCATGCCAAAGCGTCCGTTCTGCAGGCAGCGCGGAGACCAGGGCAGGGTGTCAGCAGGGCTGTGGGGTGGCCCCTCCTGCCCGCCCCGGCAGGGAGGGGCTTTGCAGGCCTTGCTTGGGGTCTCAGTGTGTGGCTATGTCCCTGCGGCCTCTGCCCTCACACCCCCCCCCCCCCCCGGACGCTCGTCATGTTCTGCCGGGGCCCCGTGTACTCCAGATGACCTCGTGTTCACTGGCCCCATCTGCGACGACCCCCTCTCCAGCTCAGGTCACACTCTGGGGACAGGGGGTCAGGATGTGGCCATGTTTCTCGGAGACCACACAAATCTGCCCGCAGTGCTCGCTGTGCCTTTCGTGCTCTGTTAGACAAGCTGGTTGAGGAGGTGGGAATGGGAGGCAGAGCCCCGTCCTCTGCTGCTGCTGCTCATGGCCTGGTAGGGGCAGGTCAGGGAGTTCTTCCCTCGTGGTTCCGCTGGGCTCCGCTGGGGCGCCCATGCTAACTCCGGCCCTCCCCAGGCCATGCGGACCCTCAGCTGGAAGCACACCCTGGGCCTGGTGACCATGGATGTGGAGCTGGCCGACCGCACTCTGTCTGTGGCCGTGACTCCCGTGCAGGCGGTGGTCCTGCTGTACTTCCAGGACCAAGGTGAGCCCACTGCCTCCTAGCCAGCTTGCCCCCAGCCATGCCTCCCCGGGGGCCTGTGCCACCCACCCCCACCCTGGTCCTGCTGACCTCTGGGAAGCCAGGTGGGGCCCACGCAGCAGGGGTGAAGGGTGGGGAAGCTCGGCCTTGCCCCGTGGGCGCAGTGGTCCCGGCTTCCCTGCACAGCCAGCTGGACCCTGGAGGAGCTGAGCAAGGTGGTGAAGATGCCGGTGGCGCTGCTGCGGCGGCGAATGTCAGTGTGGCTGCAGCAGGGCGTGCTGCGGGAGGAGCCTGCTGGGACCTTCTCCGTTGTGGAGGAGGAGCGGCCGCAGGACCGGGACAGCATGGTGCTCATCGACAGTGACGAGGAGAGTGACTCGGGCATGGCCTCCCAGGCTGACCAGAAGGAGGAGGAGCTGCTGGTGCGGCTGCGGGGGTGGGGGGCGGCTGCGGTGGGGGGTGGCGGTCTGGCTGGGCAGGGGTGGGGGGTGGCCTGACAGCCGGCGGGTGTCCTATCCACGCAGCTCTTCTGGACGTACATCCAGGCCATGCTGACCAACCTGGAGAGCCTCTCGCTGGAGCGGATCTACAGCATGCTGCGCATGTTCGTGGTCACAGGGCCCGCGCTGGCCGAGATCGACCTGCAGGAGCTGCAGGGCTTCCTGCAGAAGAAGGTGCGAGACCAGCAGCTTGTCTACTCGGCTGGTGTCTACCGCCTGCCCAAGAGCTGCAGCTGATGCCCCCTGGGCCTGCTCGGGCCCCCAGAGTGCGGAGTAAAGCAGATTATTCTCTGTCCTCTCCCTGTCCTTGTGGCTTTATGGGCCCATCACAAGCCTGTGGTCCAGGCTCTCCCTCTAGACTGACCTCTCCACCCCCACTTCGCAGGACCTGGCTCCCTGGGAGCAGGCAAGGGAAAACACACAGATGGCTAGGCCCCATCCTAGCCTGCACACCTGGGTTGGGCTCCAAACCCAGAGTCCCAGCACACAGGTGTCCCTAGGCCACACCAGCTGGTGACAGCTCACCTCTGAGCCTGAAGCTCATGTAGGAGCACCTACACCGGAGGGTTCCAGCCCCGAGCTGCACTCAGGCCTTTGGAAGGAGCCCTTGGGTCCCCAGCCCTTTTCCTGGCCTGAAGGTCCAGGGCTATTGCCAGGACGCATGGACACCATTGGAATGTGTGAGATGGACAGGCAGCTGGGTGTCCCCTGGTGGACCGAGAACTCACATCTCCAGCAGGAGGGGCTGGCTGTTTGTGGTTCACAATAAAGTTAGTTTCTGTGCCCTCAGACACGTGGTCAGCAGCACAGGAGAAGACTTCTGTGAGTCCAGCCTTTCTAGTGCAGCTGGGAGGCCAGTTGTGTCCAGAACACACAGGGGGCCTGTCCAAAGGGTTTTGGGGGGACTGCCACTGCCCCAGAGGTCCCAGAAGGTGGGGAAGCGTGTTGGCCCGACCTGGGCTAGTGCCACAGCCTCTGGTGCTGGGAGCTTTGCTCTGGCTGGGGCCGATGTCCTCCCAGGTGACAGAGGCCCCTGGGAAGGAGCCTCCACTCTCCTGCTCCTGCCCGCCCAGGGTGCCCTCCCAGGCCTGGAGCCATGCCTGCTGCCCCTGCACACCCTTGCCCCCCCTCCCCCGCTGTCTTCCAGGGCCTATGCCACCTCTCCTGGCCTGTTGCACAGGGGCCCTGAGGTCGACCGTCTTCTGGGACTTCCCCTTCTTACCCCAGAGTGTTGTTTGCCTCGGGTTTGGAGGATAAAGTGGGGGAAACTAGGCATGTAGTCTTAGTGAGCAGTATCTCATCCCTTGGTCTCTGCCCGCCACCAAGGCTGCTGTGCCATGGCCGCTTAGAAGAAGGGGCCTCCTGCTTTCCTCCAAATTCTGGGTGGGCCCCCTGGAGCCTCCAACACCCGCCATTCCCTCCACGCTGAAGGCCACCTGGCACCGGGCTGAGTGTACCTTTGTCGTCCTAACCAGGATGCAAACCTGCTAGACCGGCCTGGCAGGGGGCGGCGTCCACTCTGGGCGCAGCACTCCTGCTTCCTGTGCCTTTGGACATGGTTTGTGGACGAATGTGGTGAAAAAGCTGTATCTTGGGTTATGGCATTAACTCAACAGGTACCAGAGGTGTGCCAGAAACTGCTGGCTGGTCCCTGACCGCACCCCTAGGAGGGGCCACTTGTGTCAGGAGTCAGGGAGGTTCCCGGGGGGCGGGGGTCAGGTGAGGCCCCTCTGCACCCTTGCCTGTGGGGTCTGCCGTTTGTGGGGGCAGTTCCTCCTGCTGCCTGGGTGGTTTGCTTGGCCAGGTCCTTAGGGGAGGGGGGAGGAGCTCTGGGGGATGGAGAGAGGAGGTGCAGGAGGCCAGGGAGGCGGCTGCGGTTAACTCTGAAGATGCCAGCCTGCAGGTGGGTCCGTGTCGGAGCCGGTGGGCAGTGCCCCCCACCTCCCTGGAGGTTCTCGCAGACCTGAGCACTGGTGGGGTGTAGGCAAGACCCTCCTCAGGACAGCCAGTGTGAGGTAGGGCAGTGAGCACAGGTCCCCCACCTTGACCCCGGCTTGTCCCAGCCTCCGGGGATCCTGAGACAGAACTAGGCCCTCCCCTCCCCTCCACAGGTTTTCGAGGTCACTGTCTCTGCCTTCCCAGGGGCCTGAGCATGGGTGCCGTCCCCTTCCCCAAGAAGCACCACCCTCCGAGGCCAGGGCAGCCCCATCCTTGCCTTGGTCTTGGGTCCGGCAGGGCACTCTGAAGTGGCTCCCAGGCCCCTGTCCACCCTACCTGCCCCACCGCAGGGCTGCCTGCCCAGGACTCCTCCGCTCTGGCCCCCAAGCTCAAGTGAAGCTCCAGCCGAGGCCCTGCCCCCACCCGCTCCGCTTCAGAGCCCCACTGTGAGGTCAGCGCCTTCCGATGGGTTCCGTCCAGAGGTGTGTGGTGGGGCTGGGGGCTGGACATGGCCCCCTGTCCCCAGCCTGACTCCTGCCTGGTTGGCAGCCCCCTTGGCCGGATATGTTTGTCCCTTTTGCTCAACCCTGCTGCAGGTGCCTCCTCCTGCCCCCGAGCCCTGCCCCTTCGAGGGCCCCTCCCGCAGCCTTCCGGTGGCCGCCAGGGGGAGGGGCGGCCCTGGGGGTCCTCCACCGGCGGGTGACGAGGGCCCTGTCTCTGCAGCTGGGACGTACTGCGAGTGCAGCCTCGGCCTCAGCCGCGAGGCCCTCATCGCCCTGCTCGTGGTGCTGGCGGGCATCGGCGCCAGCTGCTTCTGTGCCCTCGTCATCGTGGCAGTTGGTGTCATGAAAGCCAAGAGGTGCATGAGCCCTGGGGCTGGGAGGGTGGGTGAGGGCCACAGGGCCGCGCTGGGGGAGGGGTGTCTGGCCCTGGGTGGGATGTCACCAGGAGCTGGGGAACGCCATTTCCCAGGCCAGGTTGTGGAGAGGTGGGGGGACGTACTTCCCGGCTCCTGGAGGCCAGCCCCACTGTTCCAGGATTCACTCCTCCCTTTGTCCCTCCAGTGAACCATGCCCCAGACACATGAACAGCAGGTGAGTAACCTCAGGGGAGGACCCCACGGGTGAGCCCAGCTCCTGCTTCCTGCCCCCAGGGCGGGGGCGGGGGGTGTCACTGACAGGAGGCCCAGGACTGCCCTGGGAGGGGAGTCAAGGCCTCGTGAGGCCTGTGATGGTGGCTGCCTGCTGCCAGCCTGGCCCGGCCCCTGTCGTGCAGGTTGGTGGGGCACTACGGGGTCCAGGAAGATCGCATGGATCTACACGCTGTGCAAGTGGGGCCCCACGTCATGGACCCTGACCTGGAGGTCTCCATGATGCCACCCCTGGAGGAGCAAGGCCTCATGACCATCCCCATGGACCCCATGTCCCCAAACATGACTGTAGAGGAGCCGCCCCCTCTCGCCCCCCCAACCTGAGCAGGGCTGCAGGCAGCCTGGGGGAAGGGAATTAAACAGTATTGAGTGCTTCTGCCCTGTCCTCCCTGCGGCTCCTCCTCCAGCGGCTGTGCAGCTGCATCAGGGTGGGGAGGGGCCTGCATACACCTGGGTCACCTCCTGCATGCTGGGTGGGGAAGAGTGCCCAGGGCCTGCACAAGGCACCCACTGTCCACCCCCCCTGGTATTTCCTCCTTTCCTTGCCGTGGCCTCAGCCTAGCTCCTCCCCACATCTTCCTGCAGCTTTGTCCTGTGAAGTTAGCCGCTGCCACTGGGGGCCCCTGTCCACCCCAGCCCCGCACCGGGAACCTCAGGACAGGATGTGCAACTCCGATGACTCCAGAGGGAGCAGTGTTCGACAGGAGAACTTGGCCGGGTGCCTGTGCCCTACCCACACTGTCTCCTTGAGGTTCTAGGACAGTCCTTAGAGGGCCAGGTGGGGCAGACATGACTGTCCCCCTGCCTCATACCCTGTCCACTCTCCAGCCTATCCCCTGTCCCCAGGCCCCCATCATGTGCTCCTGACCCCACCAGTCATCCACCATGGGGATGGGACCATCCCTATACTGGGGCGGGGGCGGCACTGTGTGTGCTGGGGTCACTTGGCTGGGCAGGAAATGGGCAGGGACTGAGGAGAGCAGCAGGGCTCACGGGGTCCCATTCCGCGTGTGGCATCAATGAGTTTGGTGGGTGTGGGTGTCGTCCAGTGGCTCAGGCCTCAGCGGGGCACAGGGTGGTGGGTACCCCAGGGCGGGAGGGCAAGGCGTCTTGTCAGCGCTGCAGCTGGCACAGAGCCAAGAGGAGCCCAGCTCGGGGACAGGGCGCTGGCTGTCTGCCCCGCCCCCGCCCTAGGTGCGGGACTGGCCTTGGAACAGGAACTGCCGGCACTCGGGCCGGAGATTTAGTATTTGTGCAGACGCGCCCGAGACCCACTGGCTCCGCGGACGCACGAGCCGCGGGCTCCTCGCGCTGCCCCATGCGGAGTCCCTCCCTCCCCTCGCGGCGCCCGCCGCCGATGCTGCTGTTGCTGCTGTCGCCGTGGCCAGTCTGGGCCGAGTCGTCCACCGCGGCGGCCACCTCGGGGACCCCAGGCACCCCGGACTGCCCCGAGGCGTGCGCGCGCGCGCCGGGCGGCCTGGTCAACTGCTCGGGGCGCGCTCTGCCCGCCGTGCCCGCGGGCCTGAGCCGGGGCGTGCGCGCGCTGCTGCTGGACCACAACCGTGTGCGCGCGCTGCCGCCCGGCGCCTTCGTGGGCGCCCGCACGCTGCTGCGCCTGGACCTGCGCGAGAACGGGCTGCGCTGGGTGCACGCGCGGGCCTTCTGGAGCTTGGGCGCGCTGCAGCAGCTCGACCTCAGCGACAACCAGCTGGAGGCGCTGGCGCCCGGCACCTTCTCGGCCCTGCGCGCGCTGCGCTCCCTGTCGCTGGCAGGCAACCGGCTGGCGCGCCTGGAGCCCGCGGCGCTGGGCGCGCTCCCGCTGCTGCGCGCGCTCAGCCTGCGGGACAACCAGCTGTCGGCGCTCGCACCGGGCCTGCTGGCCGGCCTGCCCGCCCTCCGCGCGCTGCACCTGCGCGGCAACCCCTGGACCTGCGGCTGCGCGCTGCGCCCGCTCTGCTCCTGGCTGCGCAGGCACCCGCGGCCCGCGCCAGGTGAGGCCTCGGCGCGAGCGGGGGGGGGGCCGGCACCCGCGGCCACCGTCCCCGCCGCCGTCTGACTCGGCGCCCGTGTCCCGCAGAGGCCGAGACGCTGCTCTGCGTGTTGCCGGGGCTCCAGTCGCTCAGCCCCTTGACCGCCTTCCCGGACGCCGCCTTCAGCCACTGCTCGCAGCCCCTCGGCCCGTGGGACCTGGCCGTGGTCTCCGTGCTCGGGCCCGCCTCCTTCCTCGCCAGCCTGGCCGCCTGCCTGGCGCTGGGCTCCGCGCTCGCCGCCTGCCGCACGTGGCGCTCCCGCGCGGGTGTCCTCACCCGCCTGAGAGCGCGCGCCCGGGACCCGGGGCCCCCCGCCGCCTCTGCTCCGGCCTGAGCGGGCCTTGGCTGTTCTCGAATCTTCCCCCTGCCCCCCGCCCTTCTTCTCGGTCCCGAAGAAGGCGTCAGCAAGCGACCCAGAAATTTTCGTGACATTCCTTTAGACATCACCACTGCACACACCGGGTCGCGGCTGCGCACGGGCCGCACGGGGAAGGCACGCGCTCGGCAGGGGAGGGGCTGGGCCTGTACAAGTTGGAGGGCAGGGCTGAGGACGTCCGAGCCAGCGCGTGTGGGGAAGCCTATCCTGGGCTGCAGGCTGGAGGAGGCGGGCTCGGCCTCGCGGACACCGGAGGAAAGGGTCAGAGGCAGCGGAGAACCCCAGCACACCGCTGGGAGGCAGCTGCCCGCTGAGGGTCCGGGTCTGCCCGTGGGGAGGGGCAGGGCCAGCTGGATGGATGCGGGGCCAGCCGAGAAGAGGCGAGAAGGGTAAGAAAAGGAGAGGGGTGGAGCCGAGGCTGCCCAGAGCAGGCGCGGGAGGACGGGGTGACCCAGCCAGGTGGGGCCTTGCACCCCCACTGTGGCTCTGATAGTGGCTGGGGAAGGACGGGGCTTCAGTCTCTGCTCCAAGCCCCTCGGGGCCAGGGTAGCCCCTCTCCCCCACTGCTTAGAGACCCCAGGGCCCCTGCCTCTGCCGGAGTGCCCTGCGGCCCTGCCCAGCCAGCTCAGCTCTGGCCTGTCCTCAGCCGCTCTGGTCCGAGCCTCGGTCCAGCAGGGGCTGCCCGCCAGGCAGCAAGGCGGACAGACAGACGGGAGGCCCAGGGTGGGCAGTCTTGGGCGGGTGGGCTTCCCTCAGGCCTTCCCGAGCAGCAGGACCCATCAGTGTCCTTGGCCGGGCTAACTGGGCAGGTGGGCGCCTCCGGGGGCCTCACACCACGGTGCTGACCGAGGGATCTGAGAGGTTGAGCGTGCCCGTGATATCAGTGGGATGGTACTGCTGCAAAATACAAATACACAGACAAGGCAGCCCGTTAGCCCCACGCCCGGGGGCTCGCGCAGGGCCGGGACGGGTGGGCCGGCCAGCCGGCCGACCGGCGGGCGGGCGGGCGCGGCCTGGGGGAGGCTGGGGGGCGCTCCTCCCCCTGACCCCGTCGTGCTCCGGGACTCTGCGTGGGCCGGGCCGCTGTCCCGTCCATCTGTCTGTCTGTCTGCGGGGGAGGGGGGCAGAGGAGGGCGGGCAGGGCGTCTCAGCTCTCCCTATGACGGGCACACATCTGCAGCTGGCCCTCCTCCCTCTCAATAGCGCGTCGCGGCAGCACTGTGTCTTTTTGGTTTTGCAAAGCGCCGCGTCCACCCCCGGTGCTCTATAAATAAGAACCAACAATCAATACCCGCTGGCCCCGCTGGCCGCCAGGGGCCCCAGCCCTGAGCGCCCAGTGCTGCCCTGGCCCAGACCGGCCACAGGACAGGGCCAGAGGATCGTAGCGGCCGGACCGACCCCACCCCTCCCAGCAGAGCCCCCCACCCAGGCCTCCCTCCAAGCAGGTGCCCAGCCGGAAACAGGAAGGGAACTGGGCTGTCCCCCCCGACCCAGCCCCTCCAGCTGGCAGCACCCCCAGTCACCCCGACAGGCCAGGTCCAGCCCCACATGCCCCGTGGTGTCAGGGCCAGCCTGGGAGATGGTCCCTGGTGCCTGCAGAGGCTCGGGCAGAGTGTGCTGGGATTGTGTCCCCGGAAAGGCACCTTGAAGGTCTCGGAGTCGCACGTGGGCCAGCTAAGGGGCGTGAGGGTTTTCTTTGGGGGGGAGGGGCTGGGGAGGATCAAGGATGCCCTCACAAAACAGCCTATGGCCTGTGTGCCTTCTGTGCTCCTCCCTGAAAGTGCTGTCTATGAGGGTACCCTCTCCCCAGGCCTGCCCATCACCTCCCCTCTCTGGTCTTGGATCTCTTCCTGAACCCCTGGCAGGGCCCCCGGCTCAGGCTCTGTCCACTTTCTCGGGTCTGTGAAGCCCCAGGCTGTGCTCCCAGCTGCCGGCCCCTCACTCTTCACCTGCCCTCCCAGTGCCAAGCCCCTCCTGGGAAGCAGAGCAGCCAGGCCTCATGGACCCCTCGTGGGGCACCCTACAGCTTCACCCTGGCCTGGGATCATCCTGTGCCAAGCCCTGTCCGTGTCCTGGAGACCTGCCCCCTTTCCAGTGCACTGTGTGTGGCTGGGTGGGTGCAAATCCCGTTTCCACGTCAGAGCATAAGCCGCTGCAGGATGGAGGCCAAGCCGGGCCCCGGACTGCAGGGAGGCCCAGGGCAGTGCTAAGTCTGGGCCGCCCCCTCCCCACCTTGGACCAGGGTGCCCCTAGCGAGGCTGGGTCCATTTTAAGGGCTTTATTCCAAGTGTGCACAGCTGGTGCGGTGACAAGCTGCCCAAGGTAGGAGGCCTCCTCTGACGCCCTGTGGGGAGGGGCTCGAGGGTCAGGAGCTGAGCACTCGTCTACCTGGAGGGCCCTCCCGCCTGGGCCTCCGCCTGGAGCCTCAGTGACTCCGGCTCTGCAGGCCACAGCTCAGCCTGGGGTGGGCTCCACCCCCTCTTATGCCACCCAGTCCCCGCCTGACGGTCCCCTGCGGCGGGGGGCCTGTTGCAGTTCCAGGCCCCAGTCCCCCGCCCAGACGGAGCCAGGCCCGGCCCCCAGCCCCGGCCCACACGGAGACCACACGGAGGGGAGGCAACAGGCATGGCTCTGGTGAGACACGTGAGACAGGTGTCCGGGGGGCGGGCGGGCGGATGGGACAGCGCAGGCACCCCTCCCTGGATGTCGCAAGGGGGTAGAGAGGGCAGTGGGCTCCCCTGGGCGAGGCTGGAGAAACGGGTGGAACAGAGAGGTGGTGCGGCCTCCCGACAGGTGAGGGGTCCAGGACCGATTGGCTCTGGGCTCCCGGGGGCCCTGGGCTCAGAGGCCGACTGGCTGACCAACGACATGACACAGCTTCAAGATGGCGCATGGCGTCATGGCATGGGGGCAGACCAACGCAGAGACACATGGGGAAAGAGGACCCAGTGAGGGCCAGTGGGGGAAAGGACTCAGAAAGGTCTAGAGAGAGAGTGAAGACCTCATGTGCTGGGCAAATAGAGATGAAGGCAGAAGGGCCACAGCGGTCAGAGGTGGGGGTGGATGGGATGGTGAGGGACGGGGAGCGGGCACGCCTGATGCACGGGACACAGACACGGGGGCGGGGCGAGATCAGAGTCGGAGACGTGGGACTGGGCGTTCTTCCCCTTACCGTGTCTTTGGAGGACCTACGTCTCTTGAAGCTGGAAGCCAGGGTGGAGGTGATAGCCCTAAATGTGGCTTTCTTTTTAGGGTCAGGCTCTGCTCTACCACTCTTTCTATCCTAAAATGAATATGTATAAGTGATTAGACAGCTAAGGCTGGCGGCCACACCTGCCCTCGCCTGCTCCTCGGGGGCTGCTGCCCAGCCTGGCCGGCCACTCAGGCCCTCGCTCCTGCCTGCCTCCCTGTGCTGGACAGACGGACCAGCAACCGGACACGCGCAGGCGGCCGCTGCTCCTGCCGGCTCTCAGGCCTGACCTTGCTTGTGCTGGGGCTGGGCTTCCAGGGCTGGGGGGCGGGGGTGGGGAGTCCCATCTGGCTCTCTTCCTGGGAGGTCAGCCGGGCTCCCTGGCTCCTGGGTGACCCTGGATAACAGGTGTCCCAAGGAGGAGGGTCCCCCAAGCCCTGGAGGAGTCGCCCCTTGGGCCCTGCCAGCCATTCTGTCCCCTGAGGGGGACATCAAGATTCAGGAAGGGGCTAAGGGCCCAAAGGCAGGCGGCAAGATGAATTGGAGAGAGAGATGGAGGTGGCTTCCAGACCCTGGCCTGGGGTCTAATGGCCGGGATGGCCCTGTGCCAGCTGGTGAGAGCAGTGACCAGGTCCCAAGAGCAAGAGTAGGCAGATGAGAGGTTTGGGGCTCCAGCAACCCATCCCTCCGTGGCCCTCCCTCTCTGAACATCAACTTCATCCCCGGATTCAGGCTCTGGGGAGGCGCCCAGAGAAAGAGAAGAGATGGAGGAAGCCAGAACTGGGCTGTGGGGCATGAGCCCACAGGCCCGCACAGGCCCCAGTGCCCGCCCTATCCCGGAGGGGCTGTGGCTGTCCCACGGGCAACCTGTTTCCTGCTGGCAGGAAGTTCCCACAGACACGGCCTGGGGTGCCGGGCAGGGCCAGCTGGCCCAATTCAGGCTGGAGTCATGGAGCACAGAACGCAGCAGGGCAGCAGGGAAGGGCGTCCCTGGCGGGTGCCGAGGACAAGCATGGGGCGGCGAGGGCAGAATATGTCTTGGACTCACGTGCTACACCCAGGTGGGTCCCTGTCTTACCCTGCCTCAGTTTGCCTTCCTAGAATGGGTGCCGGCGGGCGACTCTGGAGACAGAGGGGCCAGGCGGAGGCTCGGCGCCAGGCTTTGCAGGGGGCCGCCACCTGCAGGTGGCCCCCCAGCAACGCTGCCCCGGGCTGTGGCTCCGGTCCTGCCCGCACGGGCTCCGGGAAGCCTGAGCCAGTGCTCCGGCCTGCGGGAATGGAGGAGGGCCGGGGCCGGGCCGGGCCATGGGCACCAGGCCTCGGAGGGTGGCCTGTCCTACCTGCAGGTTCTTCCTCCACACGTTCACGGCTGCAAAGGCCAGCTGCATCTGCTTCCGGCGCGCGTCCTTGTGTCGCTTGTAGGCGATCTCAATGAAGATCAGGAAGATCCCAGCCACGATGCCCCCGGCCACCAGCATGAAGACCCCTGTGGGCCAGGACCCAGCACCTCAGCCGTTGGCCGGCCGGTCTGTGGGCCAGTGTCAGCAGGGGCGCTGAGGGAAATGGGGAGAGACCCACCTGCCATGTTCTCAAAGGTGAGGGTGGCAGGGGCGTTGCTGCGAGAGTCACACTCCTGGTACCGCACCCACGTCTTGTCCAGATCTTCCATGAAGCCGTTCTCGTGCGACCTGGGAAGGAGCGTCTGGGAGTGGGCCTGGACCCCATGTGGAGGCGGGAGGCGGTGTCTGTGTGCCCTGGGGGTAGGGGCTGGCCTTGGGGCAGGGCTAGCCTCCGGTGGAGCCTCCCGGGGAAGGGGGAAGGGCCGTAGGCGGCGGGGAAGGCGCTCACTTGAGGATGGACAGGGAGACATTCTGCTTCCAGGGGCTGTCCTTGCGCATGCCGATGCCAAAGCCCGAGCGGAAGAACAGCTCGCCAGTGGTCACTAGGTCGCACTTCTGTGAGGCCTCGAACTCCAGCACCGCCGAGTCCCAGATGAAGGCATGAAGCTTGCTGTGGGCGGGGCGGGGGGGGGTCACAGGGGCCCAGCACGGTCGGCCTGTCCTCACCTCTGCACCTTGCATTCCTTCATCCTGCCCACCTGGAAACCTCACCTCTGTCTCCACCCCGTGCTTCCCAACCAGCCTGGACACTCCCCTGCCCATCCCCCTTTATTGTCCCACTCACCCATCCCCCAGCTTGTGATGCCTGTCTGTGCCCCTCCCTTGTTCCACCCGTCCGTCCCCCCAGCGTCCTGCCCATCCCCCCTCACTTGTCCCGCACGGCCTGGATGGCCTCCGCAGCGCTCTCGTAGTTGTGTTTCTCCATGTGCCGGTACATGGTGCTCAGCTCCACCTGCCGCCGGAAGTAGATGTCCACTGAGCTCTGCTTCACCGTCGCGTAGATGAACTTGTCCGAGGGGTTCCTCAGCTGCAGCGTCAGAGGGCAGGCTTCAGGGCTGCTCCCGGGCCCACCCAAGCCAGAGCTCCGCTGACCTCACGCTTCTCGCCCCTGCCGGCCAGGCCTCACCCGTGGGTCGTTGATGCCCGTGATGCGCTCCTCCGGCCGGTCCAGCACCAGGAAGGCCGCCAGGTTGGCGGTGTAGGAGGCCACGATGATCATGGCGAAGCCGGCCCACACCATGCCCAGGATGCGCGCTGAGAAGCTTCGGGGGGCGCCTGCGGGCAAAAGACAGTCAGCTCCTGGCTGGCGGGAAGGGGCAGAGCCGGAGCCGCCGGTCAGTGGCCTCACCTTCCCCAATACCCGAGTTGAGCAGAACGCCCCAGGAGAACCACATGGCCGAAGACAGGGTCAGCGCGTCTTCCTCCTCCTCTTCACTGTTCACCTTGAACCGGCCGAAGGGGCTGCGGGGCACAGAGGGCGGGCGGGAGAGGGCGGCGGGGACAGCCCCGCCGAGCCCTCGCCGCTCCGCCCGCCCCCGCAGCTGGAGGTGTCCGGGCGCCTGGCGGCCTCACCTGAAGCGGTCCAGCAGGTACAGCATCACGGCCACCACGTGCACCGACAGCCCCACCAGCAGCCACAGCGTGCTCTGGAAGGGCTGCATGAACGAGTCCAGCGTGCTGCGGGGGATCTCCTGCAGGCCGACAGGCTGTCAGCGCCTCCCGAGCTCACCTAGGACCTCCCCCGCCCCAGGCCGCCCAGCCCCGCCCGTCCCTGCCCACCTTCTTCACCAGAATGGTCAGGCCCTGGTACTTGAAGGGCTTGGAGAACTCGATGTACTGGGCGCGCTCGTTGTTGATGGTCAGCGGCGCCACGATCATGTCCGCCTGCCCGCTGAGCAGCTCGCCCATCATCCCATTCCACTCCTTCTTGTTGCTGTTGTTCACCTGTGGGGCGATGCAGCCGTGAGCCCCCCTCCAGCGAGGGGCACCTGCCCCAGCTCAGCTCTTGGGTCCACCCACTCCAGACTCCACCCCGTCCCGGGCCCCGCCCAGCCCGCAGGCCCCGCCCAGCCAAGCGCTGTCCCTAGCCAGACTGCGTCCCCTTGGACCTGTCCCTCGTGGCACCCAGCAATCCACGCGTACCCGCTCTTGAGTGCCGAACTTGCCATCAGCCACCAGGTGCACCTCGTAGGTGAAGTTCATGGTCCGCGCCAGCTTGATGAGCAGATCGATGCAGAAGCCGTAGCAGCACTGAGGCACAGTGTGGCGAGCTAGGGGGGCCAACAGGGGCCATCGTCGCTGAGCTCCAGGCTCCGGCTCCTCGGCCCCACTCCACCCCGCCCCGCGCCCGAGCCCCGCGCTCACGGCTGCCCGGTGACGTGTCATTGGGCCCCGTGCAGATCACTTTCTTGACCGGGTCCCCATTGACAGTGAACTCCTCCTTGCATGTGCCGTCGCTCAGCGTGGGCTTGACGTACACGAAAGGCTCCTGGTGGATCGTCACAATCTGCGGGGCGGTGGGGAGGGAAGGCCCAGCCTGGACCACTCACCCTAAGCTCCCAGACTGCCCTGGATGCCCTCCCAAATCCCTGACTTCCCCCCACCTCCAGCTGCTGCCCCTCTGCTCAGCTCCATGTCTTCCCGGCCACCATCAGCAACACCTGCCTGCTGTCCCCGGGAGGGTCCCCAGGCCACTCAGCGTTCAGAAGGCACATGGCCTCCTGAAACACTCTCCCCTCCTCTTGGCCACTTGTCTTTGGGGTATTGGCTTAGGCATCGATCCCTCCATCAGACTCTGCTGGAATGCCCGGCACCTTCTCTGATTCCTCAGGGATGAAAAACTCCCTGCCCCAACCCAGGGCACCCATCCTCCCCCCACTGCCCACCATGAGGACAGGGCCATATGTGGCATCCACTCCGAGTCTGCACAGGACCCGGGCCCGCAAGGATCGCCCTTGTCGGGTCACCTGGCCTCTCCGGGCCCTCAGCCTCCACAGCAGAGGGCATCTGACCACCTAGCTTGGCCGCTGTCCTCTTTCCTCTGCAGTCACTGTGCTCTCTCCCGTAGCTTGTCTCAACCCAGGGCCCGCTTGAGGCTCATGCCGGGGTTCTCTCTTCCTGTCTTTCATGGGCCCAGGCCCTGCAGGTGAGGACACGGGGGCTGACGAGGGCCCCAGAGGAGGTGAGGTTGGAATCGGGCCGGAGTCAGTTTGAGGGGAACGGTCTTGCGGCACGCGGGGGAGGGTGGGTCTGCAGGGCTGGGACGGCAGTTGATGCGCCCTTTCCGGGGATGCGGAGCACCGGGAGGAGCTTATTGCCTTCATCTTTCATCATGTTTTTCTTTTAAAAGAAGTTTTTCTATCATAAAGGCAATACATGTTTGTGGTTTTAAAAAATCGGTGTGTACCAAGCCATCTGCATCTGGCAGGCCGGACAGGCCCACCCGGCCATCACTGCTTGGGCTCCTGCTCTCAGACTTTCCAGTCCAAAGTATCCAACCGCTTTGGAGAAGACAACTCTGCCTGCCGTGAAGGGCGGCGACCGTGGAGGCCCCAGGAGCAAGAAAGGGAAGTCTTGAGGGGAAAGGCCAGCCAGGGAGAGACTCCCAGAGGCCCAGGGAGAGAGCCTGTATGCTACAGGGCCAAAAGGACAGTTCGATGGGGTCACAACAGGAGGCTGGGAATCCTGGGACGGAGGTGGCGAGGGCCACCCAGAGGAGTGATGAGGGGCATGAAAGGAGCATCTCAGGACCCAGGACCCAGGACGGACAGGGCTGGAGCCGAAGTCCCAGAATAGCCACCGGGTGGGCCCTCTGTCCCCTGTCCCACAGCCTCCCCAGACTTAAGTGGAGAACCCACGGGACCCTCCTCCCTGCGCCTGCTCTCCCTGCTTCCTCTGTGGGGCCGGGTGTGGGTTACAGCAGCCAAGTGCCTGCCATTCCCCACGGCCTTCAGTCACTGTCACTGGCCTCACTGTCCCCTCCTCTGGGCCCGAGGAGCTGGCCGGAGAGTCGGGCTGTGGACACTGGCACAGAGCAGCAGGCTCCCCACCTTCAGCCTTGTGGACATCTGGTACCCTCGGGGCTTCTCTGTCTCTCCACCTGGCCAGATGATCTTCCGGTCATTGGGGATGACCTGGGGGTGGGAGTATGAGATGGAGGGTGGCCACGCAGGGGTCTTGGCCCCAGGACCCTAAGGCCCCAGCCCCCACCCCCTCATGACCCCCACCTACATGGGTGCCATTGTACACGCCCACTTGCACCAGCTTGCGGTTCTGCAGGTTCATGATGCTGTAGTTAGCGAACTTCCGGTCCCCGTCCTCATTGAACTCCACACGGCCGGTCACCCCGTCAGCATACTTGGAAGACATCAGCACTCTGCAGGGGGGCAGTGTGGGCAGACTTATCAGCAAAGCTCCTCTCCCTGGCCTTCTGAGCCCAAGCCCCTTCTTCTGCCTCAATCCCAAGAAGGAAAGATCAGCAGGCGTCAGACCCTCATGCTGGGCATCTGGTGGACGGCGTGCCCAGCTGCCAGCACCAATGAATAACACAGCTATGGTCGCCCAGCGGCTCCTGAGCACCAGACCCTAGTGGAGGGCTTTCTGCAGGTTGGGACTTTCCCTCCCAGCAGCCATCCTTGCTTCCCAAACGAGGAGGAGTAAGCCCAGGGAGGAGCCAGTAGCCTGTTCACCAGCAAGTCGGGGAGGCTGAGGTCTTGTATGTGTGCCGCACGCCTCTGAGTCTGTGCACACATGCTGCCTAGACCTGCAGCTGCGTGTGTGCTCCTGCTGTGGCCCCAGAACTGTGTTCTGCACGTGCTGCTCAGTGTTCGCAGCCGGGGGGGGGGCGCGTCTGGTGATGGGCAGAGCGGCATAGTGTCCAGGATGCTTTCCTGCCCTCTGTGGCCATCCACTTGGGCATCTGGCCAACCCTGGCTCTCTACAGGCTTGGGTTCCATCCTGAGGGCCTCCTTTGTCTGATCTGCTGGGCCCCTGGAAGCCCCCTGTCCCCATCTGAGCAGGAGCTTCCTCCCAAGGGTTGTCAGCTACCTTGTGTAGCTGGGGTGGGTCGCAGGCTTGGCTGCAGCGTTAAAAGGTGGGGTCAGGAGCAGTGGAGGCAGCCACGACTGCACTGATACCCGAGGCGTTCATGACAGTGTCAGGCTGTCATGTCATGTCAGGCTGCCCCTGTGGGGTGTCAGCAGCACGCTGCCCGGACCACCCGGGACCACCCGCAGGAGAGAACGACTCCCGGCTCCGGAGAGGCCCCGCCCACCCCGGAAGAGGCCCCGCCCACCTCTTGAAGAGCGGCCCCGTCTTCCAGATGTTGGTGTTGCCCACGCAGCCCCGGGGCGGGTCGGTGATGTTCTCCTTCTCCAGGAGCTCGTGCACGGCCTGGGCCACCACGCCCACGGCATCGCTAATGTGCGCGGACTCGTTCTTGCCATTGATGAGCTGCAGCCCGATGATGCCTGGGGCGAGTGTGGTGGGCTTAGAGTCCGGGGGGGAAGCCCTGTCCACCCGACCCCAAGGGGCTCAGCACTCACCGTCCGGGGCATAGCGTAGAGCGTTCCCTGAGATCTCGCGCTCCCCCACCAGCCACACGTACCCGGAGCCCGTCATGTTCAGCATCGCAGCCGCGCGGTACACGGTGGCAGCATCGTCTTCACTGTGGGGCAGAGGGGGGTGACGGGCCAGGACTCTAGCCTTTCCCCACCGGGCCTGGGGCTGCCCTCAGTTTGCACGTTCTCTTCTGGAGTCTGGGCGCCCCCTGCCCCAGCCCTCCCCCAGCTCCGCCCTTGCCTGGAAATAGGCCTGGGGACACTGCAGAGGTGACAGGCCCAGCACCACGGCCACCTTCAGCCCTTCCTGCATCCAGTGATGGCGCAGAGGGGCTGGTACCAGCCTGCATCGCCAGCCCACACCCGGGGCCAGTAGACACCCGCCCCCCGCCCCCCGCCCACAACAGCGGGAAGGGGAGGGGAGAGGTGAAGTGTGGGAGGGGGTGTGGGCCCAGACCCCCAGAGTTTCCAGCCTCTCTTGCTGGCCTCCTGCCTTAGGGAGCAGGGTCAGGGGTCATTGCGGATTGCTCGCTTGCCCACCAGGTCACCAGGTGCCAGGCCCTGCTCTGAACACTTTACAGACTCTTGTATTTAGTTATCATGATGTCCCTATGCAGCGGGGTCAGTGCTGTCCCTGTGGGTCTGTGTGTGGACAGCCACCCCAGAGTCCATGCTCCTGTGCCATCCTGGACAAGCTGTGCACGCTCCGGTTCCTCCCACCCACACATGCAGGACAAGGGGCCAGGCATGCTCCAGGCTGGTCAGATGTGGGTGGGACCCTGTGCCCGGAACTGCCCCCCACAGTACAGCGAGAGTCGCTGCTGCACTCAGGAGGCTGCCCAGCCGCTGTGCATGTCCTGCCGCCCAGAGCCAGGTGCCAGCAGGATGCAGGACAGGGCCCGGCCTTGGAGGCACATGTGATCCTGAGCTCTCGGGGTGTCCTTACAGGTGATTCCCTGTGCACCTGGTCCTCTAGGGCTCTCCTCGTCGGGACGTCAGGACAAGCATCCTGGGTCTGGTGGAGCTATGGGGGCCCCTGGGGGTCCTGCCCCAGATCGGCCTAGAACACAGCTGACATTTGCCACTGCAGGGTCCAGAGGGGTTGGGCAGACCGTCTGAGTGTTGAGTTATTTTCACAATGACTGACTCTGGAAACTGAGGTGGCTCTAGACTCCCTAAGGGGTCTGCTCCCAATTTCCTCAAGGGTTAGCCAGTGAGGAAATGCAGACCTTCTGTGCTCACTCTACATGACGTGCTCCTGTCACATGTAAGCCACACACAGAGAGGTGCCCCGGGCAGCACCGCACCCATGGCCAAGGACAGCCTCCGGCCAGGACGGCCCAGCGAAGCCAGCGCTGCGTCTGGGGGGCACAGGCAGCCCACTGAAGCTGGCAGAGAAGCCTGTCTGTGCGACACGCTTCATGCCTGCGACATTTGGCGGAATGGACTGAGCGCACGCCTGGGCTTGTGTCTGTGTCAATCGTGATCATTGGTAAAAAGCTGTAGGCACTGCCTTCAGCTCGGGTCATGATCCCAGGGTCCTGGGATCGAGCCCCGCATCGGGCTCTCTGCTCAGCGGGGAGCCTGCTTCCTCCTCTCTCTCTGCCCGCCTCTCCATCTACTTGTGATCTCTCTCTGTCAAATAAATAAATAAATAAATAAAATCTTAAAAAAAAAAAAAGCTGTAGGCAGAACCCTGATCATTCCATCAAACTGAGGGAAGCGATCGGTCCCAAAAAGGACAACTTCCGGAAGGTAAGAATGAACTTCGAGGAATGAACTCTCTGCCCTCCATAGAAAAATGCTCAAAAATCAGGACTGGCTTGTGAGGTCTCTCCAGAAAGTGCTCTCAATGGCCCTCACGAAGGCGGAGCCAATGTGTCAGGGGCGTACCAGGGCCAAGGAGACCTGTGCGCGCTGCCCACTTGTCTCCCCGGCTCCCAGGGACCTGGGCGCGCTGGGCGGCCCAGGGCCCTCTGTCGTGTCTGTGCCCAGGAGCCCAGCTGTGAGGGGAGGGGTCCCTTCCAGTCTTAACATCCGGGGAGGGGCCTCACGTGGACCCGAGAGGGGCCTTGGGGGCTCTGCGGCTGATGTGCGCGCTCGGCCTCGTCGGCAGCGCCAGGGCTCGTGTGGGGCAGGTGGTGCATGCGTGTGCGTGACCACACGTGTGCACCTTGCGTGTACAGATCTGTGTGGCGCGTGCCCGTGTACAGAAGCATGCACTGGTCTGTGCAGAAGTGTGTGTGGCGTATGCAGTGTTGTGCCCCTGTGTGCACGGACAGTGAGTGTGTGAGTGTCTCGGGCGCATATGTACGGTACGTGTACATGTGTGCGTGGATGCTTGCCATGTGTGCACACGTGTGGGTACGTACACAAGCAGTGTGTGTGTGAGTGGTGTGAGCATGCTGTGTGCCTCCGGGCACGTGCACAGAGGTTTATTTGGGCGTGTGCGCATGTGTGTCGTGTGCACGTGATGTGTGTTCGTGTGTGTCATGTTCGCGTGTGATGCGTGTGTGTGCCGTGTGCGTGTGATGCGTGTGTGGCTCGTGTGCTCGTGTGCTCGTGTGCATTCGTGTACGTGGTGCGCACACAGTCTGTGTGTGTTTCCGTGTGTGCAGGGTGTGTGCACGGCTGTCAGACAGGACCACGTAGCCTGCCCTGGACTGAGCTTTTCGCTGGACCCACCCCTGCCAAAGCTGTCCTTGAGCCTGGGGGCTGGTGTCGCAGGGCAGGCCCCTCCCAGCCCGCAACTCGGGGGGCTTCGCAGTGCGGCGTGGGATGTTTCGGAGCAAGGAAAACAGCCAAGAAAGTGGCCAGCCCTCTGCGGGGACCTGGGTGCGGGGGGAGTCTGCTGATGCCCATGGCTTTCCGGCCGTGTCCTGGCGGCCACTCCGCTGACACGGGGAGGGCTGAGTGGGTCTAGTTCAGCGTGACCTCGCCCTTCGTACAAGCACCCAGCAGCTGGACACCTATGTTTTGGCACAATGAGTTCCTCGGGCCGCTCGTCCTGGTTGGAGGGGACCACGGGCTGCTGGCCCGCCCGCCCTGTGACCCCGCCAAATCCCTTGAACGTCTCTCCAACCCCATGATGAATGAGGGGGTAGAAGCCAATTGGGAAATCAAATGGGAGGATCTGCTGGGGCTTTCCCTGTAGGCTCCTTCTGGGTAGGGCTTGGCCTGGAAGGATGGGGCAGTCCCCTGACCTTGCCTGGGCCTGTCCCTACACCTTTCTCCTGGAGTCCTCTCCCTAGTGCCCAGGGTCGGATGGTTGGCGTGAGCCCGGGTCAGCCAGGGGCAGACGGGATGAGCTCCCAGCTGCGGTAAGCGCGGAGCTCCCTGCCTTCTAGCCCACGGAGCCTCCGTTGCCTGTCCCCCACCCCAGCACCAGGAGGTGGGGCACCGGGCTCTGTTGTCAGGGCCCGACTGGACACCTGCTGCAACTCAGAGGACTGCTTCCTCTTTGTGGTCTGTTGGACAGCAGCATTTGGGGAACACTCCTCTGGGCCGGGTGACCCCATTTCTTTCTCCACTCTGTTGGAGCCTAGTGGCACTTCTAGGAAAGGGCGGACTGTGGTGTGTCCCTGTAGGCCCTCCTGGCTCTTCCTTTTTCTAGTCCAGGGGCCTGGACATTCCCTTCCCAGGGGGAACTTAGCCATTTACAGATAGAGAGACTTTTGCTGGGGTCTCATTTCCAAGGTCAACCTGGGGGTCAGGGGCTGGCTGGCTGCAGCCTGGTTTCCACCGGTCCCTAACCGGTTCCCTTTTGCTACTGCCCACTCCAGCCAGTCCAATCCTTCCGTCCTGGGACTCTGGCTCTCTCCTTGCTGTGGCCTTCTCCCCTGGGTTCACCTGCACACCCACATGTCCCTTCCCCGGGGTTTGCCTCTGAGCCCAGCTCCCAGAGTCCTAGGTCATATCTCTCCCCTTGGACCATGTTTGTGTTCCTGAGAGCAGGGACTCGTCCATCTCCCATCTCAGAGCAAGCAGCAACAGGTGATCGGAAGGAGGAAGGATGGACAAGTAGAGGCATTGCCTCGGCCAGGGCTCCAGGTGCACCTGGGGTGGGGGCGGGGGGCTCTCCTCGGCCATGGCACTTGGGAAGCCGAAACTCAGCGCCAGCCCCACAGTGGCCCTGGCCGGGGCTAAGGTGGGTGAAGCGGGGGGCGGGGCCCAGCCCAGGCTCACCTGGCGGAGAGGATGATGACCCGGGCCTCCAGCTCCCGGGCCTCCATCAGCAGCGCCGTCACGTTCTTGGTCCCCGGGTCGAACTGCAGCACCTTCTCCGCCTGCGGTGTGAGCGGGTGTGTCAGCAGGTGGCTGGGGCAGGGGCCTGGTGCCTCAGGGGCGAGAGGCGGGCTGTGGCCACTAGGAGCCCAGAGACAGCTCAGCTGGGGCCGCCGCGGCCGCACCTGCCACCTGCGCTGTGCACCTGCCTGCCCGGCTCCTGCCTGGCCTGGCCTGGCCTCGCGCGCTGTCCTCCTTCAGCCTGCTCGCTCTCCTGTCCTCACTCCAGCTCTCCTGCACTCACTTCCGCACTGAGCATGCAAGCTGAGGCGGGCCGAGACTCAGAGGGCGCGTGCAGCGGATAGGAAACCAAAGAGTTTTGGAACGTAACCGGGAGCAGAGATAGGCCCGACTTTTCCAAAACCACGGGAGATCCTCTCGGGCCGACCCTGCGGGCCCCTGCAGGAGCAGCTGGACCGACAGGGGCAGGCGGGCGCCCTCCTGGGTTCCTCGAGGAAGCCCTGGGGGTCCCGGAGATTCGCATGCACTTCCCGGAGAGCAGCTCCTCCTGTGGCCGGCCGTGCCTGCTTCTCGGGGCGGGCCGGGCTGAGGCCGCGGTGGGCGGGCGGCGGGCACCCGGCGGCCTGCTCCTGCCCTGTCCTGCCTGCGGCTGCCTGCCTCACGACCTCACTCTCCTCAAGGCTCAGGCCCACGGCGCGGCGTAGCCGGGCCCACAGCGGCCCCGTGGCCGAGGCGCCGGAGGCCGGGGCTCCCTAGTCGGTGGGTGGCGTGCACGTCCATGCATATATACCTTGGGTCCGCGCTTGTTGTCATAGGACAGTTGGTCGAGGTTTTCATAGTTCCTTTTTTTACTCTGATGAATAATGTGCACAGAGAAAATATGCAGACACAGAAGAAGATTATAAACGGTTGAAAATGACGGCGCTAAAGCAACCACACCACCTCCTCGGCGCGTGTGCAGACGGGCACATACCTGGAGCTCGCAAACACCGCGGCCCGGACGGGGCTGGGGGCCGGGGCGCTGGGGGCGGGGGGCCGGGCCGCTGGGGCTCCCGGCCATGCAGCTGTGCTCTCAGAAAAGGTCACACTTGGGAGGAAGGGCACCCTGTCTGTCCCAAAACCAACGTGTCCCTCTGGGGCCCCACCTGCCGCCCCCCCAACCCATGCCATGCACCTGCCGTGTGGTCCCGGCAGTGCCCAGCCCGCCCCAGGCAGTCCTGCATGGGGGTGAGCAGTGCCTCCCTCACGCCCTGTCCCCTCGGTCCCTCCCCTCTTGGCCTCCTCCCCTTTGTCTCCCCTAGAGGCCCGGGTGCCTTTTCTCACTGACGACGGGCGTGTGTACACTGTGCCCACGTGTGCACTGGAGAGTGAGTGTGACAGGGTTGTGTGTGTGTGTGTGTGTGTGCACCTGTGCGCACAGGCTGGTGTACATCTGTGGGCATCTGTGTGAAAGTTAGTCTACACAAGGTTTTTGGTGGGGAAATGAGGGCCAGGGCCATCTGCACACTCGTGTGCGCGTGCATGGGTGGGCATATGCGTGCGTATGTGTGTGGTCACATGTGTAGGCAGGCATCTGTGGGGTGTGTGTGTACCTGTGCATAGGCACATGTGTCAGCATGTGTGGGGGCACGTGCATAGGCATGTGTGTGGTGCGTGTGCAGGCACGTGTGTGGGTGTGTGTGTGCATGTGTGTGTGGAGACGTGTGAGAGCACGTGTGTGCATTGCAGGCATGTGTGCATGCATGTGTGTGCAGGCACGTGTGTTGGGGTCTGTGTGTGTATGGGCACGTGTGTAGGTGTGTGTGCATGTGTGTGTAGGTGTGTAGGTGTGTGTGCATGGGAGCACATGTGTGTGAGCACGTGTGTAGGACTGTGTGTGGGTGTGTGGGCGTGTGCGTGTGCAGGGACACATGTATGCAGGCACATGTGTCAGCATGTGTGCACACATGTGTGGGCATGTAGGTGTGTGCGTGGGACACACGTGTGAGCGCGTGAGTAGGACTGTGTGGGCGTGTGCACGTGTGTGCATGCGTGTGTAGGCATTTGTGCATGTGTGGGCATGTGTGTAGGTGTGTGTGCATGGGACATAGGTGTGTGAGCACGTGTGTAGGACTGTGAGTGGGCGTGTGAGCATGCAGGGACACGTGTATGCAGGCACGTGTGTCCGCGTGTGCATGCACGTGTGTAGGCATGTGTGTGGGCGCGTGTGCAGGCACATGTGTCGTCATGGGTGTGCGTGTGTGGGCCTGTGTGTGAGCTGGTGGGGTGTGCGAGGGCTCCAGGCCTGTGTGCATGCCCAGGTGTGGTCTCTGGCTGGGGAGGGTGTGAAGTGGGAGGGGATCATCTCGGGAGTGGCACATCTCTGTGAGCATGAGTGCACGTGGGTGGATGTGCACGGCATGGCTCATGAGCCTGTGAGTGAGTGTGTGCAGCCACCCGTGGGCCCACCAGGAGGGGCTCAGCCTGCCAGGCACTGGGAGATGCTGTCCTGGGAGGTGCGGGGGCCCTTGGCGCTGGTGGTCAGCCCTCCCTCTTAGACTCAGCCAATCTCCCCCGCGGGGCCCCCCGGGGCCCTCCGAGTCTGCCCTCTGGCTTCACCCACCCCAGCCGGCGCCCTCTACTCCCTTCAGGGGCCTCTGGGGGCCTGGGGTCAGCACTAAGTCGGTTGAAGCCAGCTCTGACTTCAGGGGCGCAACATGCCCCTTGGTCTGGCCTCCCCGCCGGCTGCAGCCTCGGCCTCCCCTAGGCCTCCCCGCTCTGCGCTCTGTGTCCTGCGTGGCTTGGCCCCGCCCTAACTGAGGGCCACGGCCCTGGGGTTGAGTGGCCGAGGTGAAGGCGGGACCCTGCGCCTCCTCAAGCTGGCCATAGGGGCAGGCAAGGAAGGGGCCGGGGGTCACCTGGACCCCCATAAATTGCCCCTCTGCCCTCTCTGCGATCCCCCGGAGTGGGGGCCGGGCTAGGGCTGTTGCTGAGGGTATCCAGAGCCGGGAGGGAGCCCAGCCTCACGATGGGGGTGGGGGGCAACAGCCTCGGGGTTCAGTGTCGGGGGGTGGGAGGCCTGAAGGGGACAGAGCCCAGGCCGAGGGGAGGAGGTGAGCTCTGGTGAGGACAAAGGGCGGCTGAGGGGGGAGGGTGGCCAGGGAGAGGAGGTCGCGGAATGCAGGGAGGGAGGGTACTTGCTCCTTTGGGGGGTGGCACCACTCGCTAGTGTGGCGGCCCTAAGGCCAATGGGGCAGGGGGAGAAGGGGGGGAGGGGCGGGGCCGCGGGGGCGGCGCCGGGGGGGGGGGGGGGGGGGGGGGGGGGGCGCGGGGCGGGGGGGGCGGGGGGGGGGGGGGGGGGGGGCTGGGGGGGGGTCGGGGGCGGCGCGGGGCGGGGTGGGGTGTTTGCGGAGCTCCAGGTGGTCCTGCCCTCGCCCCGCAGGGACTGACACGGAGGAGATTTGGACTAATGGCAAAGCGAGTGAAATGAGCCGAGGACAGGCTGGGGCGGGCGCTCGCCAGACGTCGTGGTGCTGACCATGCACGATGAAGAGAGAGTGTTCACACACGGGCCACAGACACAGGCCGGCGCGGCTCCTGCTGCTGCTGCCGCTCCCGCCCGCCGCCCGGGCTCACCTTGGACTCGCGCTCCTCCAGCAGCGTCTCCAGGCGCTTCTGCGCGGCCCTGCCCTCGTGGTCGTCGCTGACCAGGAGGATGACGTGGTTCCAGCTGTACACGCGCATCATCTCGAACCACACGCTGGACTGGTGGGAGTAGGGCGGCACGGTGCGGAGGAAGCTCAGGTGTATGCTCTGCGGGGACACGGCGCCGGCTGAGGGGCCTTGCGGGGCGCGGGGGTGCCCTCCCCACGGAGCAGACCCGGGGCCCTGCTTCCTCCTAGCTCCACCCTCACAGGACCGGGGACCCCATCCCCACTGCTGCCTCCCCGACACCCTCCAGTCTGAGAAAGGGCAGCTCCACGTCTGCCCAGCGGCTCCCGGACAGACATGAGGTCCCTGGGACTGTCCCTGGGATGAGCTCCTCTACCCCCTGGAGGCCACCCCCTGCGGCAGCCTGTCAAAGATCCCCACTGGGGCTTCACGGGGTTCCTTCCCAAATTCACAGAACCGTAGTGTTTGCCAGAAGTCTTGATTTGGGGCTAACTACTTCTTGTCTGCAAGCCCAGAGGCGGCTGCGTGCTGACCCTGCCCTGTATGCTCTGTATGTCCCTGTGACGGCCAGCACAGGGCACGGCGGGACAGGAGCGGGCAGCGGGCTCTGCCCTCCTCGGTCTTGCTCCTGCACGTCTACCCAGGGAACGCTAGTCCCATGCTGATCCTGTGGTCTTCTGAGATGGCCACATCGTTTTCCCACCTGCTCCCTCTTTGTGGCCTGGGGGCAGTGCGTTGGAACCTGAGCATAAGAAGGGCCTTTGCGGGGCGCCTGGGTGGCTCAGTGGGTTACAGCCGCTGCCTTCGGCTCGGGTCATGATCCCAGGGTCCTGGGATCGAGCCCTGCATCGGGCTCTCTGCTCTGCGGACGGCCTGCTTCCTCCTCTCTCTCTCTGCCTCTCTGCCTACTTGTGATCTCTGTCTGTCAAATAAATAAATAAATAAATAAACAAATAAATAAATCTTTAAAAACAAAAAAAGAAGGGCCTTTGCCTCCAGCCCTCACCCACTTGTCAGTGAGGCAGCAAGGGGGTTGTAGTCCGGGTCTTGGGCTGGCTCTGACCCAGGCCTTCGCGGTCCGTGTGCTGAGCACAGGCTGGCAGTGGATTGGGACCCTGAGTGGGGCCAGGGTGGACTTGTGAGGTTAGGTCAGTAGGTTTGACCTCACGCTGGACCAGGGACTTGGACCGCGATCTGAATCGGGGCTGGGGTTCTGCCCTGGCACAGGGCGCCTCCTCCCAGCCGCTTTCCTGGGCAGAGCACAGTTCCTTCCTCTTGCATATGAGGGGTCTGGTGCCAGAGAGCTAAGGAGGTTGGAGGGCACAGGACAGGATCCCCCGCTTGTCTGCAGCCGAAGGCTAACTGCACCGGAAGAGTTTGGATGCCTCAGCTACGTGCTGGGGCTTCTGGAGCCTCAGGAAGGGGCTGCTGCTCCAGCCTCCAACCGGCCTCCTCCCCTGGGGGCCTCGTGGAGAAACTTTGGCTCTGGCCTCACTTTCCCTTGCCTCTGGACAGACCCATCCCTGACCTCCCCAGACCTCCCTGGCCCCGGCTGGGATGACCTCCATGCCTTAGGAAGTTTACTCCTGGCAAGATGAACTTGGAGAAGTTCATCTGGGAAGCCCCCAGCACATGGCGCCTCGTCTGACCTTTCCTGATCTGTGTTCAGGTAGCCCAGGGTCTGGAGGAGGATGTGGAGAAGGCTGTGGGGCCCTCCCAGCCTCTTGGTGGCTCTTGGCTTCCCCCGCTCTTGTGCCCAGATCACGGGCAGACGCTGTGGGAGAGCTGCGTGAAACGCAACAATTTCCCCGCCTCTGTGGGATTCCAGCTCGGTGACCTCTTGACTCTTCCAGCTGCTGCTCCAGGGCTGGATAGCTCCAGCCAGACCCCATTTCCCCCCGGGGACCACAAGTGTCCTATATGCTGCTGAGTGGTAATGCTGGCTGCCCCGGGGCCTGCAGACCCCAGGCTAGCCTCTCCTGCCACGAGCGGCCTCCTCTGTCACCCTGCACCCCGTGGACATCTTTTCCACCTGTGCCCTGCAGCGGGAAGGGCTGGGACCCACAAGCTCGTGGCTGTGTGGCGCATCCCTTCCAGGCCTTCCCTGCCCTGGCAGCACCCCTCCAGCTCTCCAAAATCCACCCGTCTGTCCCTTCTCCCAGCCTGCAGGCACCTCTGCTGCTTCCGAGGCCTCGTTATTGGTGCCTGTCACCTGCCAGGGTGAGTGTGTGTCCGTGTGTGGGCATGAGTATAAGGGCATGACTGTGCTTATGCGCACGCGCGTGTGATGGAACATGAGTGTGGGGGGGACCACGTTAGTGTCACTGTGACTGTATGGTGTGTGTGCGTGTGTGAGCATGTGTAAGAGCACCCGGGGTTCCCGGGAATGTGTGTGCGCGTGGGCTTAGTGTGGAGGTACGGATTTGTTTGTATCTGCGCGTCTGTGGGAGTCCGAGTCTGCTTGCCGGGGGAGCGTGCACCAGTGTGTGTGTGCGTGCGTGTGTCTTCGGCTCTGTGTATGGTGTGAGTGTGTGAACATGCGCGAACGCATGAGCTCACGTCTCACCCTGCTGCTCCTTGAGCCCAGAGCCCGTGGTCTGAGCACGTCCATGCCTTCGCCCTCCCCCTCCCCAGGGCAGCTGCCAGTGGCCCTGGGCGGCGGCGCTCAGCCACGGGTCTGAGCACAGGAACAGAGCCAGCTGGGTCCCCATTGAGTGGTCCGGCTTACCTTGTCCGAGTAGATGGACATACGGGTGGTCAGCCCCAGGACGGGGATGCGGTAGAAGCCGGCTGTGTAGGAGACGGGGGTGGGAGTGAAGTGGTCGTTGGGGGTAGGTGGGTGGCTAACTAGGATGGCGTAGACCTGTGGACACAGGGGACAGGGTCAGCTCAAGGTGGGGTGAAGGTGGGATGGGCTCCGCCCAGAGCAGCGGAGGCTGAACTCAGCAGGCCGGGCTGGGGAGGCCCAGGGGCCTCGTGTGTGTGCACGTGCTGCCCAAGGGGCACGCACCCCCAGCAAGGGGACAAGACCCTTATCCACCCCCAGAGAGGAGGACAGCTGGAGGCTGAGGCAGAGGCAGAGCAAGACTCCAGGGGGCAGACAGGACACGCAGGGCGTGATGGACCTCCCCGTACTTTCCCTGTCGGCGCCTGCCTTCCCCCCTTTCACGGGAGGGACTGCCTTGGGGTGTGTATTCAGACCTCCTCGAGAGGAAGGACAAAGACTTCTTGGGATGTCCCTGGAGCCACACATCGCCCCATGAGGTGGCCAGAGTGGTCGGTCCTGCCGCAGGCTGACCAGCTCACCCGCGCCACCCACTGTCCCTCCTCCTGGGTGCGGAGGCCAGGGCTCCCGAAATGGAGAGCTGCCCCAGAACGTCTGCATCTAATACTGCAGACTGGGCTCTGCCAGGAGAAGCCGGGCGAGGAGCCACGGAGCCCTCGGTCCTTTTGCACTTTCTTCCGGGGACCAGCTGAGCTCAGCCTGGTTTGAATAAGACCCAGTCCTGATTTTGAGCACCGACTACATCCTCAAGGAAGGGAAGGGAGGTGTCAGGGTGGGGGATGCAGCCTAGCCATCCTGCTCGCGCCACGGCTGGCTCCCGCGGGTGGGTCTGAAGCCGGTGGCTCAGTCCTCCAGGGCAGGGGAGAGGGGTGGCGTGGAGCCCAGGGCCTGGCAGTTTCCTGCCAGCCTCAGTTAGAAGGACCTGTGTCCGCCCCAACTCCGCCCTTCACTCTCAGCCCCGGGGCCTACCTCTTCCTGGCTGCCATGCTAGCAGAGCCCTTGCCCTTCGGCTGTGCTCACAGAGGGGCAGCTGCTGCCCTCACCTTTGCTCCTGGCACTGGCCGTTCTCTGAGGGAACAGTGCTCACAGACAGTGTAACTGGGAGTGGGAGGAGGGGTCCCCAGAAAGAGCTCTACCTGGATTCTCTAACTCCCTTCTGCACGTCTCTCCCTCATCCCAGATGGGACACGTGACCTAAGCTGCTGGCCACAGAGGCTTCCCCCAGTCCTATCTATACTGCTCAGGGCTGGGAGCAGGAAGGTGGCTTGCGAGGTGGGGAGGGGGAGATCCCTGGGATAGCTCAGCCCCTAGTCTCCGCAGCGGGAGCTGCCTGGACTGGCTCTTCCTCCTGGGCCTCACCTCCAGTCTGCACCCAAAAGTGCCCCGTCTGTGTCTGCCTGAGTGTCTGACCAGGCAGGTGTCCACAGGTGTGTGCTGGACTACACGTGTGTATAAACGTACACCCAGCACGTCCGTGTGTGTGTGCATGAGTGTGTATGATGGCGCCCGTGTGTGAGCATGTGCACCTGGGTGTGCTCAGCGCTGTGTGGCCCCGGAGCATGGGTGTCCATGGCTGTGCCTGTGTGTCGGGCGGGCAGGTGTGAGAGAGCGTGTGCAGTCAGTTGTGATGCTGATGTACGTGAGTGTGTGCTAGTGCAAGTCTAGGCGTCTGTGTGCACGAGCACAGGTGTGAATGCGTGCACACGTGAGTGTGCCTGCCTGCCGACGCCCACAGATGTGGGGTGTCTGCCGGGTGAGCAAGGATGAGCATATTCAGCCCGGCGTCAGCCCGGCGCTTACGTAAAGGCTGCACTGCAGTGATCCCGGGGGTTCATTGGGATTCAGCAGGCAGCTCCGCACAGGGGCGGATAGCTCCGCCAGGCAAAATCCTAGGAGTCATGTCCTCCCCCGCAGCGCTGGCTGTCAGCGGCTCCCACGCTGTGCCCTGACACCTCCCGCAAGCACAGTCCCCACTCCTACCCTCCAGAACACCCTGCTTCAACACCTGGGCCATTTCCCAGCTCAGTCAAGCCCATGGGTGGGGGAAGGGGAGGGAGGAAGGGTAGGAAGGGAAGGAGGTCTAGAAGCAGAGACAAAGATGGCCCCAGGCCCCATCCTGCTTAAAGACTTGCACATAGTGCGTGCTTGTGGCTGGGAGAGCACTTCTGCCCATAAGCCCAGGATACCCACCCCTCACGGACACAGTGATGAAACAAGCCATGAAATTCTTGCCTCACATCTGCACACAGGGGTCAGGACCTGGAGCCCTGGAGCCCTGGAACCTTGTGAGGACTGACCAGCGTGGCAGGTGACCAGTGGGGGGGGCGGGGAGCAAGATGGGGACCGGTGTTTGGCGGCTAGTGACACCAGCCCTTTCCGGCAGGAGCCAGCTGGCATAGGGGTCCTCTCTTAAGAGGGCTAGGAAAGGGTGGGATGAAACTGGGACAGTAGGAGGGATGGAGGAGGGAGGAGGGAGGAAAGTGGGAAGGTTGGGGGGGTAAGAGCTGTGCTTGGGGGAGGGCCCTGGGAGGGGGTGTTGGGCACCTGGCTGGAGATGAGGTCCTCGCACACCGACAGGGCCATCTGGATGGCGTTGGGCTTGTGGGTGACGGAGGTGGCATTGAGTTGGATCTTCCAGGAGCCATGCCGCTTGTTGGCCTGGTTGACGGCCTCGCGGAACATCTGCTCGTGCTTCCGCGTGCTCAGCACAGCTCCAATGTTGACGATCTTGGGGTCGCAGGCGGCGCGGGCAAAGGAGCAGGAGAAAAGCAGGGCGAGTGTCAGCAGACGCATGGTGCTCATGGGCTCCGGGGAGCGCCCTAGCTCTGGGCAGCGCGAACACGGGGCCCTAGGCGCATCCCCAGCGGGCTGTCCCGGCCGTCCTGCGCGCGCCCGGTCCCGCGGGCTGGGGACGCCGCGTCTTCCCGTGGAGCCGTAGTCCCCGGGGGTCTGCGGGAGGGAAGGGGGCACCCGAGCCGGCGGCCGCGGGGCCGGGTGCAGGGCGCGCGTGGGTCCCACGCTGGGCGGAGCGGCTGGCGCTGTCCGCGGTGCTGAAGCGGGTCCCGGCGCTGCTCCAGGCGCGCGGCGCGAAGAGGACGCCGCAGCCGCGGCTCCTCCTCGGGCTTCGCTGGTCCTGGTCCTGGCGCTGCGGCGACCGCGGCAGCTGCGGAGCCGCGAGCGGGGCCGGCGTCTCCTGCTCCTCCCGCCGCCCCCGCTTCCCAGTACGGAGTGTGCGCCTGCGTTGGTGCGAGCATTTATCAGAGCACGCGAGGGTGGGGGGTGGGGGGGAGCCCGGGCGCGAGCGTGCGTGTGCGCGCAGGGGTGTTTGGAGGGGTCGCTGGGACCGTGGGCTGCGGGGAGATGAGTTCACAGAGGTTAGTGGGGTTGGTGTCACTGCAGCTGCCTTGCATGTCTTTTAACATGACCAAATGTGTCCTGGCAGTTTGTGTGTATGTGTGCACACGCGCGCGTGCACGAGTCTTCGCGCATAGTCAACGATATATCCGGGCCTGATTCTGCTGGCTGGAGACCTAGGGGTGTGGAGAGGCCCTAAGCCATGCCTCCGGGGGAGGGACAGTGAGACTCCCCTCTCCAAAAGGCTCAAAAATGAGGGAGAAACCCCATCTGCCTGGCCATGTGATTTGGACTGCCCCCAGAGGGTTGAGAAGAATAGAAAGGGTGACAGGGGCTGCCCCCCCACGTTGACCTGGATCTTCCAGGAGAGTCTGGGGTCTGGACCCAAATCAGTTATGGAGAAGCCAAGGCCAGAGGGAGTTGTGTTTGTAGTGGATACGACCAAGGTTAGACATCAGAAAGCGCTTGCTCTGGTGAGGTGTGTGCCAGGATAGATGTCCCCTGTCCCCTGCCTCTGCTCTTCCCCTACTCCACCTCTCCCCATTCACTCCCAGCCCCCACTCCTCCTGCCCTTTCCAGAACCTCCCTCATCCCTCTCACCCTCAGGATCCTAATGCTTTGTCCCTACACCCCTGGAGAGTGCTTCACTTCCCTAACTCAAAGGATGGCTGAAGCCCCGCCCCCTGCCGGTGACGTCACTGTTTCCAATAGCAACTGAGGATTCGCAAACCCAACTGCAAAAGCCCCCAGTAGGGATAAAGCAGAGCCATCCCCACGCCTAAGTGATGTTCTGAGCAGTAGAGAGGGGAGACGCCACTCCCTGCCTCCCTGTGGTTCTCTCCAGCAGGCTGACGCCCCCTCTCCCAAGCCAAACCAGGACACCCAGGGACATCCCTGGTTCTGAGAGGCAGGGGCTTGGCTCTTGGAATGCTCCTTTCTCAACCCCTTCTCTCTCAATGTGAGGGAATCATTGCTGGGGGGCTAACCTATCTGCAGCCTGTCATGGCCCCCCACCCCGCTCCAGGATTGAGGTCCACAGTGGAAGGAGCACCTTAGACACGCTTACTCCCCCGTGGGCTCACGGAAGGATCTGTTGGTGGGTGCTTGGGAGCCCAGAGCCAGGCCCATTCCACAGGGTCCGTGGCCGGTCTCCAAACTTCTGTGGCCTGTGTCCGGTCAGAGCTTGGAGGCTGTGTGGGTGAATGAGGGCTGGCCGCCAGCTCTGTGTGGCCCAGATAGCTCCAGAACACTTTGGGAGGAAAGAATTCAGCAGGGGCTGCAGCCAGAAAGCCTGGCCCCTCCCATCTCCCCCCATTTGCCAGGTGGGTGCTGGAGCAGCTCCTGCAAGCCCTGGAGAGGCAGTTTCTAAATATTCAGGGCTCTGCGAGCTAGTTTTCACAGGCTGGGAGCTTCAAGCTGGCTGTGGTGGAAGCAGTTACACCCAGGAAATCATCAAAGCCTGCAAACCAGCGCTTATTCTGCCCTGTGGAGGGTGAGTTTGCCAGCACACCACCACCTCCCCTAGGTGGCCGATGCCCTTCCTTTTGTCCGGAGCCCCTGGCGCACCTTCCAAGCATTCAAGGATGGTGGAGGGAGGCTGTGACTCCCCGCCAGACCTCTGCCCCCTTCCCTGAGTGTGTCCCTCCTGGAACCTGCCCTCCATTTTACTCTGTGGCCTCCTCCCAAGGAAGGGGTGCAGCCATAGAGGACCTGGGCCTTGCTGTGCCCTGATATGACAGATGAACCTGCCTGGACTTGGACCCCTCTGAATCCGCTTCAGCCAATTCTGTCGGGAGGACTCAGGGGCCTGGGACGGTCCCACTGGCCTGGGTGGAGAGGGAGGTCCGGGTGCCCCTCAGGCCTCCCTCTTGGGAGGTGCTCCTGTGGAGGGAGCTGCACCCCACTGCCAACCCCCCCCCCAACCATGCTCCTGAAGGCGCTGTCAGTCACAGGCCCAGGCCTCCTAAGCCTCAGTCGATTGGCAGGCTGGCCGAGGGGTTGCCACAAAACCCAAGCAGACCACTCAGGGTTCTTCCCTGGGATTCTGGCTGGATCAGAAGCTGGGACAAGAACCCATTCCTCCATCCTCTCTGCAGATGCCGCTCTGAGAACTGGGGTCAAGAGCCACTTGTGGACACATTCTGCCAAAGGCAACCCATCCAAGAGGAGGACGCTGACGCCAAGGGGGGATTGTGCAGAAGCTCTATAGGCCCCTTGGCCATGGCCAGCCCAGGGCCCAGAGGACGGGCCTGCCTCTGGTGTTCACCTGTGGCGAAGGCCTGCCTCCAAATTAGGACTGGGGAAACGGGGCCGGCTGTCAGACATGGACCGGATGGAGTCAGGCTCTTTGTGCCCTGATCGGGGAGGCCCGAGGACCCTCACATAGGCCTGCTTCAGACACCAGTGATGCTAGCTTGCTTGCTCTCACGCTGATTTCCCCTCACGCACCTTGACCCACCTGGTACTACTGCCTGCCTCCAGCACCACAGGGTCCCTCCTGTCTCTGTTCCCATCCTCTCTGACTCGCCAAGTCCCACTTTCCCCAAAGGCACCTTCCCAACATTACAAAGTCCCCCACAGACCCCAGTGTGGGCAAGACTGAGCATTTAGTTCACGCAGCAGATGTTTGCTGAGCAGCTGCTACGTTCTGGGCACTGCCCCAAGGGCTAGGGGTACCGCAGTGGAGGACTTAGACAGGTACCTTAGGCTGTAAGATGCAGGAGGAGGAGGAGAAATCAGAGTGGGAGGTAAAGAGTGATGGTGCCATGTGCTGGTTTTCACATGTCTGTGATCATGCTGATATGCATCCCTTCCAGGGGCCCGATGCCTCTCCCCTTGAATATGGACTGGACTTGGCGACTTTCCTACTGAGTGGAATGTGGCAGAAGGGATGGTGTGCGACGTCCGAGGCTAGGGTTAGAAAGGGCAGCTTCCATCCGGCACTGTCTCGGGCCATCTGCTCCAGGGCAAGCCAGCCAACTGCCATGCTGAGAGGACAGTCACCAGTCCTGGGAGATGCCAGTGCGCAGCGTAACCCCATGCCAGGAGCCTCCTGCCCATGGCCAGCCCCGACTCAGAAACTCCAAAGGCCCTCCGGCCCCAGCCGAGCATTCAGATGACCATGGTCCTGGCTAACTTACTGATGGCTGTGTCATGGGAGACCTTGAGCCTGAACTACCTTGTCAAGCTGCTGGAGAATTTCTGACCACAGAAACTGCGAGGGACAATGTTTATTGTAGTTTCAGATGCCAAGTTTTAGGATAATTCGTTATGCAGCAACAGATGACTAGTCAATAGCAGTTGTCTTTCTAGGTTACTCCTCCCCTAAAAGATGTCTGAGAAGACATCTGAATGAAATGAGAATGCAGGCCAGGCAAATATATGAGGAAAGAGTGTTCCTGGGATACAGAATGGCAAATGCAAAGGCCCTGGGGTGGAAATGTGGCAGGGAGCAGAGTGAGTAGGGGAACAACAGGGGGGAAGCCAGAGAGGTGATTGGCCAGATCCTGGGAGACTGAGTTCCAGCCTTACTTTAAGTGAGCTGGGAAGCCATTGGAGAAATTAGATCAGGAGAGTAAGAGAGGGGCCCCTGGGTGGCTCAGTGGGCTAAAGCCTCTGCCTTCGGCTCAGGGTCCTGGGATCGAGCCCCGCATCGGGCTCTCTGCTCAGCGGGGAGCCTGCTTCCTCCTCTCTCTGCCTGCCTCTGCCTCCTTGTGATCTCTGTCTGTCAGATAAATAAAATCTTTTTAAAAAGGAAAGTAACACAATTCATTTTGCTGGAGACTCCCCCTGTCCTCCCTGCCCCCCCCCACTCTCTCAAATACATAAATATTAGAAAGAAAGAGAAGAGAGACAGGAAGGGAGGGAGGGAGGAAATCTACAGGCCTGAGTGGAAAGGTTATTTCTAGAACCTCGATTCTGGAGCACTGATCTGTGTGTTCACACCCAGACTACAGTGTTCTCATCACACAGCTTCAGTAAGTTTTGAAATCCACTAGCGTGAGGCTTCTAACAACATTCTTTTTCAAGTTTGTTTTGACCCTTTATAGTCACATACAAATCTTTTTAAAAGATTTTATTTGACAAGAGAGAGAGATCACAAGTACGCAGAGAGGCAGAGAGAGAGAAAGGAGGAAGCAGACTCCCTGCCGAGCAGAGAGCCCGATGCGGGGCTCGATCCCAGGACCCTGGGATCACGACCTGAGCCGAAGGCAGAGGCTTAACCCACTGAGCCACCAGGCGCCCCTCAAATACTTTTTCTGCATCTGTTGAGATGACCGGGTAGTTTTTGTACCTTATTTTACTAATATGGCATATAACATTAACTTTTGCGTGTTAAACCAACCTTACATTCCTGAGATAAAATCCTACTTGGTCACAACATACAATCCTTTTTATATGTTGCTGAATTGTGCTAATGTTTTGTGAAGAATTTTTGCATTTATCATGGACGTTAGTCTGTAGTTCCTTGTGATGTCTTTGCCTCGTTTTGGTACCAGGTTAATGCTGACCTCATAGGATGGACTGGGGGGTGTTTCCTCCTTTTCTATTTTCTGAAAGTGTGAAGAATTTGTGTTAATTCTTCTTGGAACTTTCGGTGTAATTCACCAGTAAAAGCCTGGACTTTCTGGGGGGGATGGAGAACAGAGGAAGCTTTTCAAGCCACTATTCCAATTTCCTTACAGACATATTCATACTTTGTTTTTTCTTGCATCAGATAAAAATTTTGGAAACTTGTATAATTTTAATAATGTGTCCATTTCAGGGGCGCCTGGGTGGCTCGGTGGCTCAGCATCTGCCTTCCACTCTGGTCATGATTCCAGAGTCTTGGGATCGAGCCCCACATAAGGCTCCTTGCTTAGCGAGCAGTCTGCTTCTCCCTCTCCCACTGCCCCTGCTTGTGCGCTCTCTCTTGCTGTCAAATAATTAAAAAATAAAAGGTTTTGCTTTTGGCTTCCAAGTCCAGCCTGTTGGGCAGCAGCAGTACCCCTGGGGAGATGTAGGAAGGTCAGAGCCCCAGAGTCAGAATCTGTGTTTTAAGATCTGCAGGTGGTCCCCCAGTGCACGAGGATCCGCCAAGCACAGGCATGGGGTTCTTGGTCTGCTTTTCTGGCATCTTTCTGCCACTCCCCGTTTTGTTTTTTGCTCCATATTCTGGCAGATTTCCACTATTTTGTCCTTCCAGTCGAACCCTCCTGGGTCAGAAAGAGTGGGCTGGGCTTTCCCAGGCGCTGCTGGCAGCCTGTCCGCTGTTGGCCCGGCGTCTCTTCCCCGACTGTACGGGCTGCAGGACCTCTGGGGCAGTGGGGGGCAGCTGCGCCAGGCTGCCCAGTCCCGAAAGGCTAGGGGGAAGGGCTGTGCTGCACATGGAGCTAAGCTGTCGGGAAGGGCCTGCCGCCCGACCGCGGGGAGTGTGGTCGGCACACAGCCCCAGCCAGCAGCTCCATAGCCAGCCGACTGCGCCGCCCCGTCCCAGCCAGTGTTGAAGCCCAACAGCTTTCCCAGGGGCAAACTCCAGAGAACCCCTGCTGGGAGGGGTCTGGGAACGTGGGCAGTCAGATGGGGCCTGGGTTGGGCCTGCCCCGGTGGCAGTGAGGACCCCTGCGCTGGCGGGCACTGCAGCTGACAGTCCCTGGCCGGAGGCATCTGCGCAACCGTCAAGGCTTTGCGTGGGGACGGACCAACGGGATGGCTGGTGCTGAGCACAGTCACATCTGACAGGGAGATAAGGAGTAGCTGGGGGCCGGGAGCAGGCCACTGACTGCCAGGCCGGGCCCCTGGTCACTTACACAGACACTCTCATCCCCTGAAGGGCTGCTGGAAAGAGCCCAAGCCTGAGGACTCAGGACAGCCAGAGCTCAAGGACTGTTAGCTGCAGCCATGGTCAGACCCTGGATGGGAAGCCAGGAGCTGCACACTTAGGATGCAGATGCCCCAGAAGCTTGACACCCGGACTCGTCTAACTCTTCTGAGCCTGCAGACTCGGCGCCCCCCCGCCCCCTCCCCAAGGGAGATGATGGAGACATCTGGCCTCCTTCCCTGAGATCATATCTCAGGAACCTTCTCCCCTCTTCCTTGTGAGGTCTTTGCTGGGTGGAGTCCAGCAGAAGCCAACAGGTCTGGTTTGCAACCGACCGAGGAGCCCTAAGATCCTGCCAGCAGATGGGAGGGGAGCTGGGGTCAGGCTGTGGGAATGGGTGCCCCGGGAGTCTGACAAGGGACGCAGGATCACCAGAGAGGGATGATTCTGCCCTTGGGAGCTTCCTCCGGAGATACTGGATTCGAACCTTCACAGGGACCCTCAGGACTAGGCTGGGACTCGCCAGGAGACATGAAATGGAGAAGCCACTGCTGTCACAACAGAGCAATGACAGGACGGGCGATGCAGGGGAACTGGCACGCTGGATGGATGGGGACCCTAAAGAGACCCGGACATGAACCCTGGACACAAGGGCCACCAGCTCTGGCAGGGTTCCTGTGACGAGCTGACTGGCTATATGGAGTTTGTGGCCCCAGAGGGTGAGTCACGCAGATCGGACTGACCCTAAGGAAGGCTGCCACGCCAGCGGCTGCAGGCTGGTGGCCGTGAGAAACAGCACCAGAGCCTGCACAGAGACACCAGTGAGAGCAACCCTGGGAAGAGAAGGACGTGGCTCTGCAGGACTCAGGACAAGAATGGTCAGGAAACTTCCAAATTCCAAGATCTGGAAGGATGAAAGGTTCCAAGCTAAAACTGTGGGCAGGAGGAAAAAAAAAGGGATTGAAGGCCCCAACTAGGAGCTTGAACCCTCACCCCATCTCCTTCAGGATGTTCCCTCCACAGGTCCCACAGTCAGAGAAGGGCCTGGGAAGGGCGGGCTACAGAGCCCCAGGCTGCAGAGGGAAGGGGAGTCATGCAGCCCCACTGTCCACACTTGTCCCTGGCCAACACGACCTCCAGTCTCCACCTGGACCCCGCCTGCCAGGTGCTGGGACAGGTCTGGACAAGGATCCTGGCCTTGGGCTGTGACCTGGGAACCCAGGCCTTCAGAACAAGGCCAGGCTAAGGAGGGAGAACCTCACACTATAAAGGGGCTGTCACTGTGATAACCAACTTGGTGACAATGACATTCCATCAGGTCACACCACTGCAATGGTCCTATCCTGGGTGCAACTCCAGTGGGGACTTCCAGTCCCGATCAGCCTGTGCCCTGACACCGCTGGGACTGAGAACCCCAGACTTGAGAGAGAAGACACAGGAGACTCCACTAGGGTGGGGTCTCTCCCAGTATCCCCCCCTCCCATCCCTCAGGGCCCCGCATCCAAGAAGCTGCCCCCTCCCTCCTCCTGTAGCAACTGACCCATGTCCCGGCCCAGCCCCCAGCTTCCCACCAGCCCCAACCCACACACGGCCCCGCACACCTAAACCGGGGTCCTCTCAGTTTCGCTTGGACACCTCGGCTCCCCGGCCGCGTCTACGGTGGGTTCGGGCTGCTGAATTTTCCGTGCTTCCCCCCGCGCCCCCGTGGGCCCCATGCCAGCGGCCTCACGCGGCGGCTCATTAAGCTGAAGTATAAGCGGCCAGGGAGCTCCATCCCTCGGCCAGCTTGCCGGTAGCTTCCGCCAGATCTTGGTGCTCACGCCCCTCCCGGCTTTCCCGGAGGGAGACGCAGCCTCCACCTACGCGCCCACGGCCCCCGCACCGCACCCCAGCACCCTGACCGAGGCCGGGGGAAGCCCACAGGCCCTGGCCGCGAGCCCCCGCCTGGCCTTGCTGCTCCGGGGCCCGGGGCCCGGGGCCCGCGGCCCGCTTCCCCGTCCAGAGAGCAGCCCGGGGCCCCACCCTCGCCACCGACGCGGAGGGCAGCCCGCCCTGCAGCCCGCCGTGGGCCGCCGACCCCGGACCCCGCCGCCCAAGCTGTGCTTTCCCCGGGCGGAGGACGCTCTCGGGCTCGGCGGGGCTCAGGTGCGGCGGCCTCCTCCAGCGGCTTGCGGGGCGGCAGACCGGTCCGCGCGCCCCACCTGGGCACGAGGGCAGGGCCACGCCCGAAGCCCAGAGGACGCCTTTGCTTCCACCCAGGCTCTGCCCGTCCTCCGCCAACCTCAGGACCCCCTCTCAGCGGCTCCACGGCAAGCGGAGGGCCCGGACAGAGGCGCGCCAGCCAGGTCAGGGGTCCTGCCCGCAGCCGCAGCCGCACAGCCCGGCCACCGCACGCCTGCGCCAGCTGCGAACACCACCGTCAAACAGCCCGCGGCGCGCGGCGCGGTTTAAACTCGTTCCGCCGCTGCATCAGGCTTCCGACCCGGCGCGGGGGCGCGGGGTCTGCCCCGCCTCCAGCGGGACTCGCCGCTCCCAGGGCCGCGGGGCGCCCCGAACCCGGAACGCGAGGAGGGCCCCGAAGTGCCTTCGCACCGGGCAGCGCTCCCAGGAGGCAGGACGGGCCCTGCCCAGCGTGCTGTCCTCGGGCTGCCGTCGGAGCCTCGAACCCCGGACCGCCCGCCCCCCGACGGACGACTGCACGGGGCACTGCGGGTCTCTCGGGGGTCGCGCGGGGCGGGGCGGGCGGGGCGGGGGCGCCTCTCCAATAAACTCGGGGCGCGCCGACGCGTCCCTGCCTGGCGAGCGGGGCTCTGAGCAGGTGTCCGAACGCCGACCGGGGCCGCCCAGGGGCGCCCTCGTGCCCCCGCCCAGCTCTTCCCCGCGCTCCGCGGGCGGCCTGCCACGGGCCCGCGGGTGCGCCACGGGGGGGACCCAGGAGCCGCCCCCGCCGCGACCCGGCCCCGCCGGCCGCACGTGCGCCGCCGCCGCCCCCGAGCTGGGTGCGCGGACAGACGCGCGGGGGGGCCTCTCGGAGGCGGGCGGGGGCCGGGCGGCACGAGCGCCTCTCGGGGGCAGGCTCAGCCCCGGGGCCGCGCGGGAGGCCCACGCGGGAAGGCCGCGGCCGGACTGCGGGGCCGGCTTCGACCAGCCCCGGGGCCCCGCAGACCCTCCTCGGCGCTGCGGCGCACAGCGGGCTGCGGGGGTGGCCAGCGCGCCCCGAGGACGGACCCGGAGAGCCGCCGCCCCGCCTGCCCCGCCTGCCCCGACTCCGCCGCGGCTCACCTAGCCCTGGGCCCGGCGGTCGGCCCGCGAGCCGGAGTCGAGCCCCGCAGCAGGGGGCACCGGGCGCCGGGCGGCGAGCTGTGCGCAAGCGCGGGCCGGCGAACGTGGAGGGCGTGAGGTCACGGCGCGCGGGCGGTCGTGCGCCGGCGCAGTGGGACGTAAACACAGGCGCGCGCCGGGGCCGCGAGGACGGGCGCAGGCGCAGTGGGGCGAGGAGGGCGCGGCGCAGGCGCATTGGCCGCGCTCGCGATGGGCGGGGTGTGGACGGCGCTGCGATGGCTGCCCCCGGGTGTCGGACCCGGGAAGCCCCGGGCCGCTCTCAGAGCCCGGCCTCCTGACGCCGCCAGTGGGCGGGGCCGCCCGGGCCGCCTCCGCCGCTGTCATGTACTCGCCGCCGCCGCCGCCGCCGCCGCCGCATCGGGATTTCATCTCGGTGACGCTGAGCGCCGGCCAGAGCTACGACGGCAGCAAGAGCCGGCGGCGGCGCTCGTGCTGGAGGGTGAGGGTGAGGGCCCGGGCTGCGGGGCCGCCGGGGAGCCGGGCCCGGGGCGCGCTGGGCCGGCCTGCGGCCGTCTGGCTGGGGGCCCGAGCTCTGCGGCGTGGGGGCGGCGCGCGGTCCCCCGCGCGGAGGCCGCCGGTCGGGGCGGCGAGGCGGGAGCCCCGCGTGGGCCCGCGCCGGAGTGTCCCCGGCGTCCGCCCCCCACGTCTGGGCCGAGGCGAGGTCCCGCCGGCGGCCGGAGCCGGCGCGCGCCCGCTGCGGGCGTCCGTGCTCTGCCCGCGCGGCGGCTCGTCCGCCCCGGCCCGGAGGGCACCTCCCGCGGGGCAGCCCCCGGGCCTGGGGAGCGCCTGGCCGCGCGGAGCTGGCGGCGGGTGGGGAGGTCCCCGGTCGTGCGGCTCTCGGTGAGGAGCCTGGCTCCCCTTCCCTCCCTCAGAAGTGGAAGCAGCTGTCGAGACTGCAGCGGAACGTGATCCTCTTCCTGCTCACGTTTCTGATGCTCTGTGGGCTCCTGTCCTACGCCAGCGTGGCTGACCAGTGGCGAGGTACCAGCTACACGTGCGCCTTGCCGGGGTCTGCGTGTGTCCCTGAGGGCTGGCCCGCTGGGAGGTCGAGGGGTAGAGCGCTTCCAGCTGTGGGGCTGGAAGGGGCTGTGCGTTTCCCGTTGTGCCACGGCTTCCTGGGTGTCTGGCGAAGTCCCGGCACCTCCACGCCCTGTGCCTCGCAGAGAAATCGACGTCCGGCGGTGGCAGGCCCGGTCCAGACCCGTCCGGGGAACTTGCGCACCCGTCTTACCCGGTGTCTGGAACGGCCCGGGTGGAGTTCTGGGGAGCGCGTGGAGAATCCTGGCGAATTTCTCTGTTGGGGCCCTGGCCTGCAGCAGGAAGGCTAAGGAGCCGCGGCAGGGTGGGGGGCTCAAGCCAGCGGCCTGCTCGCTACCCTTTGCGGTCCCTGGAAGGGAAGAGGTTAAAGCCACGTATCTGTGGGGTGTGGGTTGGGGTTAAGGACCAGAGCTGCCACGGAAAGGCTTGATTTCCTCTGGCGTCGTTGGATCCATTTCCGTGGCTTTTCCCCGCGGCTCACGCTGCCCTCTCGTGAGGAGTCACGCGTGTCTCGACGTGCCGCGCGACACACTGGGAATCTCCTCCAGGCCGTGCGCGCTGCTGGGGATAAAGCCACCTCTCTTGTTTAGCGGGGAATGGCCGGTCCTCGGAAGAGCGGAAGAGGAGACCAGCGGACCCGCCCGTCTTGCCAGCTCCTCGGAAAGCAGAGGACCTCCCGGGCCTCTTACCGCAGGTACTTCAGGTGACCTACACGTGGCGTGGCGGCGTCACCGGGCTCCGTCCCGCAGGCGTGTCGGAACCGTCTGTGGTGTTTCGAGCAGACGGGGCAGAATTCTCTCTGTCCCCGTCCGCGTGATGTTTGAGCCTCACGCTCCTTGTGCTGGGCCGGGAGGATGACCCTTGGGGCGGGAAAGAGGAGTGCTCTTGGCTCCGTTCTTCTGGAACGCCTGCTGGCACGCCAGATCCCGTGTCTGCTGGTGAGCAAGACAGACCCGTCCCTTGGCTCGAGGAGCTGCGGGCTGGCAGGGGCAGGCAGGCCTACATCCTGCGAGGAGAGAGCAGTCGCCGCCGGGAGGGATAAGGCTGGCGCCGGTCCCGCGGTCCGGGAAGCCACTGTGAGACTCCGCTGGTTCTGGGTAGGGCCAGGAGAGCTGGGCTTGAGTTGGAGGAAAGTGCCCAAGGCGTGGGGAGCTGGGCTTGCTCGGGGACTTGAAGCTTCAGCGGGTCCGGACCGGGCAGGGGGCCGGGATCAGTCCAGGCCGGGCCCTATGGGGCTGCCCTGGGGAGCCGGAGGAGGCCACGCTCCAAACTGTCTCACTGGGGAGCTGTGTGTGAAAAAGCGGCTGTTCTCCCTCGTAGGGAGGGCAGGCAGGCGTTTCTTTTACTTTTTTTGGTCCCTCCCTTGCACACGGTCTCTGCCCTAACGGTAGGGAAGGCAGAGCCAGCCTGGTGTGTTTCCCGGAACGCGGAGAGACACGTTTCCAGAGGTGTTTCGGGAGGTCCGTGATCCAGTCTCTGGTGTCCAGCAGGGGCCTGGACGGTAAGGGGTTAATATGCACACCTCGCCTGGTCCAGGCCTGGGGACAGGGAGCCCCTCGTGGCGGCCGCTTGGACTTTGTCTCTTGCTCGGACTCCAGCACTGGTCCCCTAGACCTGGGTCAGCCTTGGTGCTCTGTTTCGGCCAGACCCCCTTCTCCTGGCCACGGGGGTCCCAGCTCTATGTCACTCGTGAACGTCTTCACAGATCCTGTGGACGCTGGGAAGCAGAGGTTTTTCCCGGTTCCCAAGGGGCCTTCCTCTCGTCCTCTGGGGGAGGCCCCTCGTCCCGCCCTCTGTCGAGCACTGGCTGTTCCCGGGGCCCCGGTGCTCTGTCCCTGGACCCGGCGCCCTGCCCTCGCCCCAGCGTCCCGAGGGTGAAGCGCAGGAGTCCCGGGGCACAGGCCCCGCGGCAGTGTTCTCTCTGCGGCTCCATCCACGGGGGTGTGGTCCTGATCCTGTCTTGCTACCTTTAGGGTCTGTGACAGCCTGGGAGCATCCCGGACCAGGAGTTTAACCCGCCATTCAGGGCAGTGTCAGCCCATTGGCCCATCTCCATCCCTGTTGGCCAGGGCCGGGAGATGGCGAGTCGGGATCTCCCGGCCAAATCTGGGTGTTGTGATGAAAAACAAAAGGGATTTCCTTTGGGGCCGTGTGCTGCCAGCCGGTTCACACACTCCATGGGGTTGGGCCTGATCGGGGAGCGTCCCGGGGGGAAAGGAATGGCAGCCCACAGGCAGTTGAGCTGTTTTCACGGGTGACTCTTGTTTTTATCTAGAAGCCTCAAAGGCATTTCCGACGGGGACCTCCCAACCTGCAGATTCGAGCCCCCGGTAAAGGCTCCGAGGACAGGAGGCAGGACGACGACAGCAAGTGGAGGGACGAGGCAGTGGGTGACGCTCGTCGGGAAGAAGACACACAGAGAACGGTGGTCAGGTACGAGGGGCGTCAGAGAGGCAGCTGGACGTGCAGAAACGCTGAGGCCCGTGTGTCTGGCGTTTTCTGAAAACCCAAGAGGAGGAGAATGAGCGCAATGTCTAAGGTACATGTTGCTCTCGGAGCACGCAGGGTCCAGAGCGGGACCCTGGTGCGGGGGCAGACCCTGCCTTCTCCTGCTCCTCCTACCTGGAGTGGCGGGCAGCAGGGAGCCCCGCCGGGTGGCCGGGATCCGTCTCCGCCCTCAGGCTGGCTGACTGCTCTTCCTTCTCTCCCTGAAGCTGGAGGGGAGCGGTGATTGAGCCGCAGCCAGGCACCGAACTTCCTTCGAGAAAGGCGGAGGCGCCCCCCAGACCTTCCTCACAGGCCCCCAGGATTCAGAACCAGGCAGGTAAGACCCCACCTGCACCCTGTTGGGCCTCACCTGGACATTCTGACGAGGAGGGCGCAGGGATGCCCAGAGGGGGAGCACCTGCTGTCCCTCCGGGTGCTGGTCCCCCGTGATACCCGGGCGGGCCACAGATCTCTTGAGAGCCTGGAGATGACACGGGGCTCCTTGGCGGCCCATCGCTGCAGCCCCTGGCCGCCCGTGTGGGTGAGAGACTCGTTTCCCAGCCTGCGTCTGTGCCACGGGGGGCTGGGGGGAGGCACCTGGGGGAACGTGGAGACGCAGCCGCCCCTCTGCGTCTCCACCCAGGCCCGACGGGTCCCAGCAGGTCTGCGCGGTCTGACGCGCTGGCACCGTGGTGGAGGGCCTTCTGGGCGCAGGCGTGTCGGGAGGCCCGTGCAGCCCGTCTGCTTTGGTTCTCACAGCGCCTTCTGAGGTCGCCTGTGGGTCGTATCCCCGTCCACGGTTCGGAGAGCTGAGGTGGGGCCAGTCACGGTCAGGGCCGTGGGCCTCGTGGAGCCGGGGCTCACGCCAGGTCAGCGAGTCTGGGGCCCAGGCTGTGACCCTCTGGTCCCGATTGCTGTTGCCTCTGAAGGAAGGGGGACGCGTGGGGGACACCGAGCGATCGTGTGGCTTAGAGGACAGACGGCAGCACCGCGGGTGTCAACGCGGATGGGCCTCAGGCCGCACCGAGCGCACACGTGCGGTGCCATCGGCATGCACGGTTGTGTCCACGCGGTGGCTCCGTCACCCGTGCCCCGTCCTCCCCGGTGTGGAGAGGAGAAACCTCATCCCCCACATGGGTCGCGAGGGCACCCCGGAAAGGCTCCAAGGCGGCCGTGGGTGCATCTGCTCCGCGTTAGTTCCTCCTTGAAAACGCCCGGGGCTGATGAGGTGCGACGGGGCACCCGGGAGATGAGGCGCTCCTACCCAGGTCGGCAGCTGCCAGCACCCCGCGCTTCCGAGGCCGAAGGGCACGGCGCAGCCATCGGGCGCTCACCGTGTGGGCCCCGGGCCCCAGAGCGTCGTACCCGCCGGGCCCCCACCGGAGGCAGACGGGAGACCACGCTGTCCCGTGCTGGCCCCGGAGGCCTCGCCGCCCTGGCAGCCGCGTCCAGCCGTGAGGACCCGACCTCGGGGGCTGTCCCCTGCTGCTCCCCCACCCCGTTCCGTGTGGGGCTGCAGAGGGGCCCTGTCTGAACCCTGACCGGCACCGGTCCTGGCGACCTACTCTCCCTCCAGTCTCCCCGAACGAGCGCCAGCGGGCCGTGATCGACGCCTTCCGCCACGCGTGGGCCGGGTACCGCAAGTTTGCCTGGGGCCACGACGAGCTGAAGCCTGTGTCCAGGTCCTTCAGTGAGTGGTTTGGCCTGGGCCTGACGCTGATTGATGCCCTGGACACCATGTGGATTTTGGGTCTGAAAAAAGGTATCCGCTCCTTTCCTCACACGCGGCCAAGTTCTCCCGGGTAGACCCTCGGGCGAGCGAGCTGGGGGCGGGGTGTGTGTGTGTGTGCAGCGCTGTTCCCATCTGGCGCGGGCTCCTTTCTCGGGGGGGCCGGATCGGACGTGCTGGACGTGGGTGGTGGCTTTCCCCCCTGACGGCAGGCGTCCAGGGCGGGTTCCAGCCGGTTCCTCTGTCGCAGCCGGAAGGGGCCCTGTGGCGGGAGGCGGCGCGTGATGCGACGGGCTGTCCGCGCCCCGCCTCTCTCTCTCACGTCCCCCTTACGCCACGCCGATCGGGTGGCACGGGGGTCACGCGTCATTGGTTATTTCTGAGCTGGGACTTCAGAAGCGTGTTTTGAGTTGTCTGAGGAGGCCCGAGACTCCCGCCGAGTCACTCACGCGGCCCTTTGTGAAGCCGGGATCGTCCGCCGTCCACGGCCCGTGCTCACGAGCGCACGCGGGCTCCCTTTGTCTGCACGCGTGAAGTCGCGGGGGCTCCTCCCCTCGCCGCCGGACCCGACCTGGCGAGCCTGCGGGCGAGAGAGAGACACGGGAATGCACGGGGCCCCCGAGCGAGAGGTCACGGGGGCGCGCTGGGACCCCCGATCCGCTCCCCTCCCCACACTGTTCCGTGCCACAGAGTTTGAAGAGGCCAGGAAGTGGGTGTCTAAGAAGCTGCGGTTTCAGAAGGACGTGGACGTCAACCTGTTTGAGAGCACGATCCGCATCCTGGGCGGGCTTCTGAGCGCCTACCACCTGTCCGGGGACGACCTCTTCCTGAGGAAGGCTGTGGGTGTCCCGGCGCCCGCGGGGAGGACGGGCCCGAGCGAGCGTGGGCGTGCGAGCGGCTGTCGCTCGGCTCCCGCGATCCGGGGAGGGGTGTGGGGAGGGGGACGGGGGCGCAGGGGTGGGGGGGTCTGTCCCCAGTGCTCCCGCTCCTCCTCCGGAGCCGTGTTTGCGCACACGCGCGCGAGCGGCCTCCGCTCCCTGTCGTCCCCGCGACTCGCAGGGACTTCCTCTCGGAGCTCCTCGGGGCCGGCTCGGTGTGGTGGCCACGGAACGTGGAGGCCACGCGAGGCCAGTGAAGTCCCGTGTCCGCGTGACTGGACAGAAACGGGGCATGGGTTAGCGCCGTGGGACGGAGGCGAGGTCGCCGGGCGGCAGGAAAGCTTGATTCCCCGTTGTGCTGTGTGTCAGGAGGATTTTGGGAATCGGCTCATGCCTGCGTTCCAGACGCCCTCCAAGATCCCGTACTCCGACGTGAACATCGGCACCGGGGCCGCCCACCCGCCCCGCTGGACCTCGGACAGCACGGTGGCCGAGGTCACGAGCATTCAGCTGGAGTTCCGGGAGCTCTCGCGCCTCACGGGCAATAAGAAGTTTCAGGTACCGAGGGGCCGGGCCGCCCCGAGATGCCCCCTCTCGTTTCCTCTCCCGTTCCCCGTGGTTCGTTAGCAGATCCCGCTTTCCCAGTGACCACAGACGCCGGGGCGTCGAGTCGGCACCTGGGGGCTGAGTCCTCGCCCCGGCCCTGCCCTGCTGCAGGCCCGTGTCCTCGGGGTCCCAGCCTCCCGCCTCCCACGTGCCGCGGGTGGGGGGTGGGGGGAGTGGCGTCCAGCCAGGTCAGCACGAGGCAGGAGGAAGGGAGCTGCGCTGGGGCTTTCCTGACCCGCATGCCCGTCGTGGGTCCTTGTCAGCGAGTCCCCGGCCCCGCCTGGCGGAGCCGCTCTCCTCGCGGTTGGGGGGGGGGGGTGGGGGGGGTGGGGGGGTGGGGGGCGTGGGGGCTGTGGGACACGGCACAGCGTGCCGGCGGTTCTCTTGTTTTGAAAAACGGAGACGCGATTTGAGTGAAATCGTGACCCTTCACGTGTCCGTGGCACCGTGTCCCCCCTCCCCCACCGCGCAAGCCATGGGCGAGCTCTGACGCCCGAAGGACATCCTCCCCGTCAGAAGCGGGCAGCGGCCATGAGCGCTGGGCCCCGTGCGTGTGTGTGGCGGTGGGGCTCTCTCGGTTTGGATCGTCCCACGTGGTGAGGTTCTGCGGCCCGGGCCGCCCGCGTCGGGCTCGGTCGCCACAGGGGATGTTCTCATCCGCGCGGGCGGCGTCGCACCCGTCCCTTCCCGCCCGCAGCGGTACCCCGCCGTGTGGACAGGCACGAGCCGTCTGGGTGCCGGCCGGCCCTGCCCGTCCGGTTGTCTCCGGGAGCAGGTTCCCGCCACGCTCAGGCCCCGGCTCTTGCGTGGGCGCTGGCGCGTTGTCGTTGGGTCTGCCTCGAGTGGCCGCGGATCTGATTTCTGGGTGCAGCGTTCTCCGAACGCTCGCTGGCCCCTGTGTGTCCTGGGGAGACAGGGGCGTGCGGGGCCCCCCCTGCCCGTACGGCGTGGCGGTCGTCCCGTCGTCGGCGCCTAGTCCAGCGGCTCCGCTCGTGTCGTCCTGCTCCTCGGGAGTCAGCCGGGCGCCTGCCCGATGCCGGGTCTCTGTGGTGGCCAGCGACCCGAGAAGACTGTGTGGGTGGGTGCGGGCGCGTGCGTCCGGCGGAGCCCAGGAAACGGCTCCCCGTGCGGGCTCCTGCGCGGGGTGACCGAACGCGCACGGAGCCGGGGAGCGAGGCGTGGGGGTAGCGGGGGGCCGGGCAGGGAGCTCGGAGGAGCCCGGGTGGGCTGGCTCTTGAAGGCCGTGCAGGAGCTCCGCGGGGCCGGGCCGGGGCCGGGGGCTGAGCCGCGAGCCGGGCGCGGAAGCCAGCGTGCCTGCCTTCTCTCCAGCCGGCGGGAGCAGCCGGCCACGCCTGGGCAGGAGGTCATGGGGGCCGGGCCGGCGGTCATCGGACACGGTCCCCTCCCGGCCCCGCCCCCGGCCCCGGCCCCCTTCCCCCCTGCCGTCCGCAAGATGAGTGGGGCCCTCGGGGCAGCCGGACAGGGTCGCCGCAGGGCCTGGGCCGGTCTCAGAAGCTGCCGTCCGCGGCAGCTGGGCGAGGGGCGCCCTGGGTCGGGTCGGCGGCCTGCTCCCTCCTCGGCGGGGAGCTGATCCGTCCTGTGGGGGCGAGCCGACGCAGCCCCTCCGTGCAGCTCGCCCGCCCCCCTCGCTCACGCCCGCTCTCCGGTCGTCTGCCGCAGGAGGCCGCGGAGGAGGTGACGCGGCGCGTGCACTCACTGTCGGGGAAGAAGGACGGGCTGGTGCCCATGTTCATCAACACGCACAGCGGCCTCTTCACCCACATGGGCGTGTTCACCTTGGGCGCCAGGGCCGACAGCTACTACGAGTACCTGCTGAAGCAGTGGGTCCAGGGCGGAAAAAAGGAGACCCAGTGAGGCCGGGTTCTGCTGCGTTGTGGGGGGGGGGGGGGGCGGGGTCCCCGCGGCTCCCCTCGTCCCCGCTCGGCTCCCCTCGTCCCCGCTCGGCTCCCCTCGTCCCGGATTCCCGGTCGGGCAGCCGCCGTGCCGGGCCCGCACTCGGCCCCTTCGCGGGGAGCGTGGTTCCTGCAGGCACAGCCCTCGTTTCCAAAAGGAGGAAACCCGGCTGGTCGCTGAGGCCCATGCTCCCCTGCGCCAGGCGGGGCCCAGGGCCGGGGCCTGTCCTAGGGGCCCCCAACTCACTGGCCGCGCGGTCCCCCTTGGGGTCGCGGAGGCCACCGTGCACACGCGCCTCCCAACAGAGGGCGGCCGGTGCCGCCTGGGCTGCACCGTGCGGCGTGGAAGACAGTATCGCCCTCTGGGAGGGAACGAGAAACCCCCGAAGATGGAGCTGGGGGCTGACTGCCACCCAGAACCCCCAGGGCTGCGGGCAGAGACTGGGGCATCACACCAGGAGCCGGTGGGGACGTCGGGGTCCTGGGGCTGTGCGGAGGCCGGACTCAGGCCGTCCCTCGGGGCGCTTGAGAGGAACGCCCCTGCTCGGGCGCAGAAGGCGCAGCCCTCGGCCCTATGGCCGCTGACGGCCACGAGCCTCCAGCTCTGAGCCTCCAGCCCTGGGCCGGCCTGGTGCCACCTCAGGTGGGGCCAGGCCTCTGGGCCACTAGCGTGTGCTCAGTGGTTCACGGCCGTGCGGCCGCTCCTGGGTGCCAGGGTGAGGGGACCGTGCCCCCGGCTGGCCCCGAGCTGACGGGGCCGCCCTGCCCAGGTTGCTGGAAGACTACCTGGAAGCCATCGAGGGAATCAGAAGGCACCTGCTGCGCAGGTCTGAGCCCAGGAAGCTCACCTTCGTGGGGGAGCTCGCCCACGGCCGGTTCAGCGCCAAAATGGTGAGCGTGCACACGAGCCAGGAGGGGGACTGGGGCGGGTGGGGCGGGCGGGGCTTCACCCACCCCCGGCCCCCCACCCCGGGCGGTGTCCTGAGCTGCGACCGATTCGTGAGCCAGGACATTGCAGAGAGCCCCGAAGTTCTGGCCGGGGGTGTGCGCCTGGGTCGCGTGGCATGGGCTGGGGTGGGGGGCGGCAGGGGGGAGCTGTAGGGGCCCCCAAGGTCTGCACTGTGTCTCTGGCCGCTCCCCCTGGGTCCCGGGCACCACCAGCCCCCCCTGATCCCCCCACCCCCCGCTTCCCAGGGACCCTCCCTCTCCCCTGGGCCCTGGGCCCAGCTCCTGGTCTCCTGCGAGCAGCACCGCGGCAGCCCGTTGGTGTTGGTGGGGGAGGGGAGAGACCTGGGTCGGCGTCTGCTCCCCCGGGAGGGGGTGTCTTTCCCCAGCCTCTCCCCTGCTCGCGTGGAACCTCACGTGCTGGGCCTGTATTTGAGTCGCTTGCCCGGGTGGACCCTGAGACGTCCCCGCTTGGGCTCGTTGACTCCTGGGGACACGGGAGGCGCCATCCCCAGTGTCACCGCCGCCCCCCACCCCATGCGGCCACAGACTCCGCCGTGGTGAGGACACGCTCTGATTTCAGGACCACCTGGTGTGCTTCCTGCCAGGGACGCTGGCTCTGGGCGCCCACCACGGCCTGCCCGCTGACCACATGGAGCTGGCCCGGGCGCTCATGGACACCTGCTACCAGATGAACCGCCAGATGGAGACCGGGCTGAGCCCCGAAATCGTGCACTTTAACCTGTACCCCCAGAACGACCGCAAGGACGTGCAGGTCAAGGTGAGCCGGGGCCGGGCTCTGGGTGTGGGGGCGCCGTGGGGGCCGCGTCTGAGCTCAGCCCGTGTCCCACCCCTCCTGCCCCCAGCCGGCCGACAGGCACAACCTGCTGCGGCCCGAGACGGTGGAGAGTCTGTTCTACCTGCACCGCCTCACGGGGGACCCCAAGTACCAGGACTGGGGCTGGGAGATCCTGCAGAGCTTCAACACGTACACACGGGTGAGCCGCCTGCCCGCCGCCCCGCCGGCCCCCTCGCCCCGGGCCGCGGGCATGGGGGAGGGGCAGGCTCGCCGTGGCCTCTGGAGTCGGGGGCCCATGGGGCTCCGGGGCCGGGGTGTCCCTTGGTCCCGTCCCAGGGGCTGAGCCCGTGTGGGGAGCCGGCTGTGGCCGCAGCCCGGACGCCGCCGTCTCGGCCCTGTGCAGGTCCCCTCCGGCGGCTACTCCTCCATCAGCAACGTCCAGGATCCCCTCAACCCCCAGCCCAGGGACAAGATGGAGAGCTTCTTTCTGGGGGAGACGCTTAAGTACCTGTATCTGCTCTTCTCCGACGACCCGAGCCTGCTCAGCCTGGACGCCTACGTGTTCAACACCGAGGCCCACCCCTTGCCCATCTGGGCC
>RCUC01144359.1:0-60447 GCA_003697995.1 Taxidea taxus jeffersonii
GAATGCTGCCCTCTATTTCCCAGAGCATGGTGTGCAGGGGGGCACCACTCACATCAGCGTGGCTTGGGTGCTTGCTAAATGCCCATCTCTGAGCCCATCCCAGACTGCGGGGATCAGAACGACTGAGGGAGAATTCAGGAATCCGCAGGTCAGCAAGTCATTCAGTGATCGTGGTGTGCTCACGGTCTGGTCTGACCATCAATGCTCTGTGCACTGCTGCTTCTCCTCATGGATAATAGAGGATAGGGAGATGGTGAAGGGCGTGTAGTGTTTTAGCCTATACCCTTCTCCCCACCTGGCTTGTTTGTTGTTGTTGTTTTTAAATTTTTAAAAAGTTCCTTTCCTTAGAAAGTCACTGACTGAACCTAATTTCTCAGCTACCTGGTGGAGAAAAACCAAGAGAGAGAGTGTAGGCTCTGGAAGCTGGAAGGAGGAAATAGACTAACTTGGTAAAACACAGCTGATGAGCTGAACAAGGTGAAGACTGAGCCCTGACCATTTACTTAGCAACACGCGAGTTAGGAAGGTCTTTGGTGACGTAGACGAGAGCAGTTTCCCAGAAATGTCAAGGCTTGCTCGGGTGCATTCAAGTGCCAATGGCAAGGTGGACATTGGAAACACTGACCTCACGCAGTTCTTTCAAGGAAGTTTATTGCAAAGGAAAGGAGGCAGGACCTGGGAGGTGAGATGATGTCAAAAAGCTACCCAGGGGGCGCCTGGGTGGCTCAGTGGGTTAAAGCCTCTGCCTTCGGCTCAGGTCATGATCCCGGGGTCCTGGGATCGAGCCCCGCATCTGGCTGTCTGCTCAGCCGGGAGCCTGCTTCCCCCCTCTCTCTCTGTCTGCCTCTCTGCCACTTGTGATCTCTGTCAAATAAATAAATAAAATCTTAAAAAAAAAAAAAGCTACCCAGGAGGGACAGGGAAATGAAGATTATTTGGAACTCGTGCTGCCGTTAAATCTGTGACTCTTATAAAGTCTTATATCTTTTTTCAGTGAATTCTTTCAGTAAAACAGAAAAATTGTCTCCTATACCTTCTTTTAAAGCTCTTTCAAACTCTGCCCACTCCCAAATGATATTTGAAAAGAGTCTGCAGCTCATTCTTATTCCTTACATAGCTTAATTGAGCACATTTTTTTTTCATATGACATTGCATTTTTTTCATATTTGCTTCATCTGTATTTTGGCCGAAGTGTTCTAAAGTAGATTTCATCTCTAACTACTTTACCTGCATGGGACTTTTTTTAAAAAAACCAACATAACCACATTATGTAATCATAATAAAACAAGACTCATATGTAACAAAATTAACAATGATTTCTTATTATCACATAATGCCAAATCTATATGCAAATATCCCCATTTGCCCCCAGTGGTATTTTGTTCAAATCGATTCAGGCAAAGTCTGCACATTGCACATGATATTTTTGTCTTTGAAGCCATTTGTTTTTCCTGTCCATTGACCTGGTAAGGAACCTAGTTCAGTTGTTCTGTAGGATGCCCTGCTTTCTGGATTTGTCTGGTAACGTCTCTGTGCTGTCATATAACTTACTCTTCTTTTGCCTGTGTTTTCTAAAAACTGAGATCACATATAAAGGCTTGATTATATACAATTAAGCATTTCAGGTGAGAATTTTTCTGAGGCATGTACTGCTTAGGTGTCCTGTTCTTAATGATGCTAAGACTGATCAGGATCAGGTGGCAGCTGCCTTAATCAAGAGAGGTGTGTGTGTGTGTGTGTGTGTTTAAGATAGGAGAAACAGTAGCATGTCTGTGTGCTGAGATCTACATACAATGCAGAAGCAAAAGGGGAGATTTTTTAGAAGAATATCCATAAGCAGATAAGACTATACAGGACCTAGTGGAACAAATGTTGGTTATTTCAAGTATTGGGTGCAGCCAGTTGATCTGTAGCAACAAGAGGTCATTTGGGCATAAATTCAGGTAAGATGAGTAGCTGTGGTACAAAGGTGCATTGTGGGTGTGGTAATTCTGTTCTGGTTGCTTCCTTTTTCTCTATGAATAAGTAGCAGTTCATCAAGGCAGAGGGAAGATAAGGACTTTTCATGTGGAGGGAGTCAGTGGTCCTCTAGGAGACGGCAGGTGAATTGACCAGAAAAGTAATATGTGATTGCTAAGAAGCATGAAGGAGCTGCTTGCACTTAGTGATCGTGAATTTGAAGGGAAATCTGTAAGTATTATGTTGTGACTTACTTTAGCCATGGAGCTGCATATCTGCAGGTGTGGAGGAAGACAGAGAGTTGGATTTGACCAGGATTGGGGTTTTTCCAACATTGTGTGATGAGAGAGGTCCAATGAATGACTGACCATGGAGTTGAAGCTGGATAGGAAGGGAAATGAGGACATGAAGGAAGTGGGAGACAGTGAGAAGGTGGTAGGAGCAACCACAGGAAGATGGTTGGAGGTCCGTACTCGTTGGACTAAGCTACAAAGATAGGAGTGGTGATTGGGGGTGGTGGTGCCTGAAATCAAGACTGTGGAGTACTTTTTGAAAGTGATAAGATCAGAGATGTGACCTTGGGGGTGAGTGGCTAAAGTCACCATCTTTGGAGTAGAAGAGATCAAAGGACTGTGAGACCAGGGAACGAGAATGATTCCAAAGGTAGTTGTTGATATCCTCAAGAGGCAGGGCAGAAAAATAGTGTGAGGAGGATGAGAGTGAACCAGCTGTGGAGATATTCAAGGGATGAAGAAGAGTGTCCTTGCGGAGGGGAAATGACTTCACCAAGGTGGGGAGCAGGTGCCGTGGTCTGCATGGGGCTGTGTGAGAATGAAATGTGTTGGTGCATGTGAAGTACTCAGCACCGAGCACAGGCTCAGCGTGTCTCAGTGCTTAACCCATTGGATTTATTTTTACAGGGGTGGAGGTGGGGGTGGTGATTTCTCTTCATTTTAAGACCTTCTGAGAGGCAGAGCTGTTCACCTATGTGAACAGATGTGCCCCCCCCCAGATGATAAATTCCCTATCACTTAGTGGATCTCGCAGATCAAATGAACATCTGCAGTGCAGTGCTGGCAAGGGGATTCGAGCAAGTGGAGGTGATGGGTGGGTGAGTGACTCTGCATCTAGCGGTTGAAGGATGTGGGGGATGGGAAAGGGTGGTATCAGAGCCAGCTTCATTCTTTCGTTCAGACGTGACCAAGCACATCCCACTTCTGGCTCAGAACTTGGCTAGATGTGGAGCAGGCAGAAACAAAGCTTAAAAGGAACCCTCAGTCTGGGTGGGCTGTCCCATGTGCAAACGGAGAAATGTCACATAGGCTCCTGAGAGCCAGAACAGGTACAGTGGAGTCATGTCGATCTCTGTGGGGTCAAGAAAGTTTTCAGAGTCCAGGGACACTTAAGCTGGTGTGTGTGTGGGGGTGAGGGGGCTGAGCAGGTATGACCCCATGTGAACAGGGTAGGGCATGGTCCATTCGTCAGACGGAACCCACCTTGCAGGGTGCAAAGGACAGAAGAGCACAGGGCACTTGGAGTGCCATAACTGAGTTAACTCTGAGAAAATCACTCCTCTTCCCTATTTTCTAATTTCTATTTTTTCTATATTCTAATAGTTTCCCTATTTCTAATTTGAGATAGTAATGACACACATAGGGTAGGGCATGGTGAGAAGTCAATGAAATGATGCATATAATCTTTGTCACCAGCCCTGTTGGGATCCTTTTGGGTGTACTACCTTACTAGATTATTTAAACTCTCCTACAAGATCGGCTCTTTTATTAGTACTCCCATTTTATAGCTAAAGAAACTGAGTCTTAGAGGGTTGAATAGCTTGCTGGAGGTCATATAACTGGTGAGAGATGGTTTGCACTCTTGCCCCAATCTGTCTAATTCCAGAGCTCTGACCCTCAACCCCAAAGTTTGTCAGTGCTGAGCGCATAGCTAGTTCTGAATAAATGGTAGCTGTTATGGTCATGATTGCTAAAGTTTCTTACCCGGAGGACTGAGGACTATTACAATTTCTGCAGCTGGGCGAAGTTCACCAGGGCAGCAATCTCCTGACCAGCAGTGATTTTTTTCTGGAAGATTCTCATCACCTACAATAGATGTACATCCACAATTGTGCTACTTGGTTTCAGCTAGTTGTTTTTAGAAATCAAGGGAGTGGTTGTTATCTCCTAGGAGGACAAGTTGTTCTGAGCAGATGATAGGGGGAGGAAGACCAGTGTTAGCTGCCCTCCTCTGCTGTTCGTGCTCTGAACTCAAACCAAAGTCGCACGCCCCAGCAGCTTACTTACTTGGGGGCATGGCAGCAAACCAGCATAGGCAAGCAGCGTCCTCTCAAGGACAGTGGGCTGCCTGTGGTGTTCCTCCTGAGGGTGACAAGAAAGAGCTTTTTCCGACAGTGATGCCTGAGAGAAGCACAGACCTCTTAAGAACTGATGGCCCTTCATTCACTCAACAAATAATTTGCTGAGTATTTACCACGTGCTGTACCCTCATCTAGGCACTGATGATAGTAGTGAAGAAGGTTGACAAGGTTTCTGCTGAAGGGGTTTCCATTTTTACTAGAGGTGGCAGATGGCAATTGAATAATAATATGAATGCATGCATAATTACAAACTCCTGCCATAAAGGCAACATACATGACATGAAAAGGGGTGGGGCCATCAGAGAGATTTTAGGATTCTCCCAGGAGTTATGGGAAGTTGCTGGTTGTGGCCGCTGTGGCTTCCTCGCTTCCTCTCAGCTCAGTTAATGCTGCATCTCCTAGGACAGGCTTCGAGATCAGCCCAATAGTGGGAATGGAGTTGATGCACAATACTGTCCCTGAAAGTTTTGCCTTAATTACTCCACTAAGATAATAAGCATAATAAAGGAAGTCAAACGGAGAAATTAGAGGAATTCTCATCTCTCCGTTTGACTTCCTTTATTATGCTTGCTCCTCAGCTGTTTTTGGGTCTCAATCATGTGCCTGTTTTCTAGATATTTCTTCACAATGATGTGTGCACAGATAACGTTCTCTGTTTCACTTTTTTCATTTTTAGTATTTGAAGAATTTTCCCCCATTGCTATATAAATTCACACACAATTTTTTTTTTAAAGATTTTATTTATTTATTTGACAGAGATAGAGATCACAAGTAGGCAGAGAGGCAGGCAGAGAGAGAAGGGGAAGCAGGTTCCCTGCTGAGCAGAGAGCCCGATGCGGGGCTCGATCCCAGGACCCTGGGATCATGACCTGAGCCGAAGGCAGAGGTTTAACCCACTGAGCCACCCAGGCGCCCCTCACACACAATTTTTTATATGTATTATCTGTTTTATATATGTATTATTTGTTATTATATATTACCTTATATATTTTAAATTAATTAATATTGTTATATGGATGTGTATATATATTCTTTCTAGCAGATGCAGGTACCCGAGTTTAACTATTTCCCTTTTGCCAAAAGCTTAGTTGTTAACCTTAGATTTTCACCATTAGAAATCACTTTCAAATTGAAAATGGTTTTTCTTCCTGCCTGTACATATTGCATTATAAAACGTGTTCTTTATCCCATTGTTCCTCTTCCAAACCTCACCATAACTATGAAAGGTAGGGAGTCATTTCTGTGCAGGGAAACCAAAATCTGTTATCTTTTTCTCCTTTCAGTTAGTTATTGTCTTATTTCCTGCAAGTCAGAAACTCTTAATTCTATGACCTGGATACTTTCTAAAAAGGTTAAGTTAATTTCTACTGCTCCCTCAAAATATACCAATTCTATTACGACCAGTTCAGTAATGAGTATTATCATTTTGAAAACTGCTGTCTAATGGAAATTCTATAAACTGGCATCTTAACATGCCAGTTGTCCCTTTTGGGTTTCTCTTAAGATTCATCATAATTTATATGCTTGTTCATTATGTTTTCTATTTTGTGATTTGTCCATTCATGTGGAATGCCTGTTTATTTTGAGAAGCATTGACTCTCTTTACCCTTTGCACAGCTGGACTCTTTTTTCCTTTTAATTACAGCATTTTCTTGGAGACAAGTGGGAGTTTTCATGCAAGTGACTCTATCAAAGTTTTCTTTTATTATTTTTCTGCATTCTGTCAGAAGAAAGAGCTGACAAATATAGAATTCTGTTTTTAGCTTTCTAAAATTATATTTGTATAATATTTTTACATACTATATCTTTTATAATTTATATAATTTTTATAAATATAAATTTTATATATTATATATTTTTATAATATTTTTTCCAACACTAAGAGTAATTCATATAAATTTAGAAATTTTAGAGTATATAAAATGTTGTAAAACATCAAAACATTCCTTATTCTACCAGCCCGGGTTGTCTTATTTTGTTTTGTTTCTAGTCCTTTCTCTTTTTCACATGTGCATTAAAGAAAAATTTTTTTATTTGATTAGAATATTATATACAGGGGCGCCTGGGTGGCTCAGTGGGTTAAAGCCGCTGCCTTCGGCTCGGGTCATGATCCCAGGGTCCTGGGATCGGGCCCCGCATCGGGCTCTCTGCTCTGCGAACAGCCTGCTTCCTCCTCTCTCTCTGCCTGTCTGCCTACTTGTGATCTCTGTCTATCAAATAAATAAATAAAATCTTTAAAAAAAAAAGAATATTATATACAGTTTAGCAATCTATTTTTTCCAGGTAGCGTTATACTGATTGAAATTTTACATATCATGAAGTGTTCTTTGATAATAAATCATGGTCTAGAGTGCATTTAGGGATGATCTGAATCTTCTCTCCCCAAATTACTATTTATGTAACCACTGACTGAACAATCCTTTCGTCCTAGATTGGCTTGTGTTACGTGCTTTATCCTTCTAGCATGTTCTTATCTAGTATCAATCTAACTCTATGTCTTCTCTGCTATTCACAACCCTGAGCACAGCACCTATAATGGGCTCTTGTCTCTGTGTTTCTTTTTCTGAGCTCTCAGACTTTCTGGATTGCGCTGTAATGGAGGCTAGGGTACTGGGAGAGGGGCCTATCCAGATGCCTTCTTAATCTTTAACACTGCCCCTTCTGGAAACCAGCTCTTACTTCTTCTTTGTTTTTTTTTTTGTTGTTGTTGTTGTTGTTTTTGTTTGTTTTTGCTTTTTCTTTTTTGGCCTTTGCAGATGTTTTTTGATCATCTGGAGCAAAATGAGCCTTGGCCTCCAGACCCAATAAAGAAAGATTCCTCCCATGGAGAATAGCAGTGGTTCCTAAGGACCTGAAGGGCCTGCAGCCCCAGGGGGATTAGCCAAAAGCAGGTAAGGGACACGTGGAAGCAGGCACTGTGGGGGCAGCAAAAGGGTCCGTTCTTAATTAAAAAATGGGGTAATGGAGTGTGCCGGCCACAAGTCACAGAGTCTCAAGGTCTGACTCTAGCTTCGCTCTTTTCTTCATGTATTTGTTTAGTCCTGATTCAGGGAGGGCTGGGGACAGGTGGTTTGCCCATGTCCATAAACTGTAAGTGTGAGATTTGAAGTTATTCTGTGATTCAGTCCACCCTTTTTGAACACCTCCTTTGTGCCAAGCCCTGCCTTTGGTACTGGGCACGTAGTGATGCGTAAACCAGGGCAGGAGTCTTACTTTGAGATTTTCTTTCTGCGGCTTCAGGGTTGGCTTGTTCTTTATAGGTGACAGTGTGGTTTGTTACTGGATTCTTCTAGAAGCCCGGTGGGGGTAGTAAGGATGTATTGATATGGCCGCATCTGTTCAGTAATGCTTTATTGAGTACCCATCAATTTCTGGGACTCTGCTACACTGGGGTTTCAAGCATGAGCCAGGAGCTCCCCTCTAGCACGGGGTCAGCAGGAAAAGCTAGCATTGCTAAATACTAGGAATGAATGGGGGCGGGGCTCCTGGGTGGCTCGGTCCTTAAGTGTCTGCCTTCAGCTCGGGTCATGATCCCAGGGTTCTGGGATCGAGCCCCACACTGGGCTCCCTGCTCTGCAGAAGCCTGCTTCTCCTCCCATTCCTGCTGCGCAGTGGGAGGTGGGAAGCAGAAAGGTAACCCTGTCTGGTTGCCAGGCAAGTGGATAAGCAGTGCAAAAGCCCAGAAGCTTTTGCCTCTTGGCTTGGAAAACCCAAAGCTTGATGTGTTTTCCCAAAGAATCAGGGGAGGAAGAATTTTCTACTCCTTTCCCTCAGTTTGGGCTGCTTAGAGGGAACTCCCTCCATACCTGTCTTTCTAGAGCAGCTAGAGAGGGGGGGAAGGGTCTTGAAGCTCTCTGTGTCTATGAGTAGAAGCTCCAGCCCTCCAGTGGGTGGACTTGGAGCCTCAACAGCAGATTCGTCAGGACACCTGGGGAGCTCCAAGGTGAGCTTTCAGATGAGTGTCCTGAGGCGATGACCCTGAAGGCTAAGGCCTCTTCAAAGTGGCAGAACTCTTGTGCCTGGCTCTTTGGAGGAGCTCTTCTTTTCTGGGACCCTCAGTCTTGGAGTGTACGTGCTGTCAGGAAGGTGACCACCATTCCCTTCCGAGCCTTAGCTCCTAGACCGTGAATGAGGTCCTGCCTCCCTGCCTCCTGTCTCATTTCACTCCTACACAGAAAAGTTAAGTCCTGACTTTCAGGGGCACCGCTTCCCAATCACTCATGCAACTTTCAAGATCAAATAAATGAATGATAAATTGATGCATCTACAACCTCAGTTTTTCCAACCACAATATGGAGCCAATACAGTTTGCTGTGCTTACATGACAGGGTTTTTCTGGCTCCTTTAAGCCTAATAACCTTGAATGGGCTGCCTGAGGGGAAAACAGTGCCCGAGGGGGAAAGCTGGGGCATGCCCAAGGCCAAGGGGGTTTTTCTGGGATTTTCTGGCCATTTGACTTGCTCCTGTACAGCCCTTGATTCCTGAGTCCTACTTGGTCAATGGTGACTTTTCACTGTCTTTAATACAGATGCCTGTCTTTCAGTGCAAAAACTGAACTTTTGGAGTCAGACAGACCTGCGTTGGAATCCTGGTTCTGGCACTACCCGATTTTGGAGAAGCCTCAGTGCTTTCATTTTCTCCAGTGGGTCTGTGGATATCGATGCCACAGGGGCACAGTGAATATTAAATTAGACATTGCAGCTTAAGTGCCTACCCTGTTGTAGGCACTGCTTCAATGCTCCATTCCCTTCTTGAGTTCTTTAGCTCTCATAGCTGTGGGATCAGCAGTGCCGAGTGAGGAAATTGAGTTCCTTAGTTTTCTGACCTGCCACAAGCCCTCCCCGCCCTATCTCATGACCACACGTTTGATTTTTTCTCCCTCTGGGTACATTCTGTCACTTGGGCAGCTCAAGGCAAGTGCCCATTATCCCCAGAGCCACTGGTTCCTGAAGTCTGGGGTGGTGGGAAGCCTGGTTTGCTCAGTACTGCGCATGGATTCCGGGAATGGTCTGGATGTCACTTACATTAAAGAGTCTCAGATGAGGACGTGAGCTCGGGTTGATGAGTCATGGCCTGTGTTCCATTCTGCCATCTATCTTTCCCTGTCCCGCACAGCCTCCTCATGGCCCCCAGCCAAGGGATTGCTCTCTGGTCTCTGTTCAGAACACTTCCTGTGCCTTTGCAATGACCTGGTTCAAAAACCATTTCCGCTTGTCCTCCCAGCACTCTGAGCACATGAGAGATGATTCTACAGAAAACCTAGGTAGAGACAGGATTATGACTTGTCCAAAGTCACCAAGAATGGGGGGGAGCCCAGATTTTGTGAATACCTAGTCCAGTACTCCTGCCCCTTGTCCCGGATATCTTTAGCACTGGGCTCCATAGGAAGGAACTGTGGATCCCTAGTGGGTTCGCAAAACCCCAGGGGTGACTGCTTAGACTCATTACGGTAAATAAACCCAGTTATTTGGGAAAGAATTTAATGTTTTCCAAAAGGTACAGACATTGTTTGAGTTCAAAGTACTTCCATCTTCCATTCAATTACACAATAAATTCTGGGAAAACAAAGTAGGGCTGTACCCAGATATAAAGGGGACTGAGGCTCTATTTTTGTAATAAAATCCATTTGCCTTGCCAGAACTTTCAGCAGTTCTGTGCATGTTTATGCTGAAAAGGACATGGATTATGGAATCAAGTGTGCTTGGATTTGAACTTCTGTGCTGCCGTTTACTTAGCTTTGTGATGCTAGGCACTTCTCTTAACCTCTCAGAGCCTCGGGCTGCTCATCTATAGACATGGAGACTGTAACACCTCCTGTCCAGTGATGGTCAGACCTCGCCGCACAGCTCAGGGGGTGCCCTTCCTACCAGACTATCATGTACGTGGTGTTGGCTGGAGCTGTACATGACCGGGCCCTGGTCTACGGTGAAATTAGGTGAAGTAACATCTTAATGCTTGATGCCTCTTTGTTTTTATCTCCTTAGTTGGTGTCTGCTGTCTTACCAAAATTTCCTCTCTTTTACCACGAGCTGAGGCAGCTTCCTGCCACTTGCTAGTACTCTTGAAGGGCACTCTGGGAAGCCAGGTGTTGTGCTGTAAGCTAACTACTGGTCTTCTTCTCAAAGCAGGAGTCCAACCCTGAAGCTTCTTAGAGAGATATGTCATGGTTCTGTGGCAGCTGTCTATGGACAGAGGTCTGGCAATTTTAGAAGGATGCTGGGCACCTTAGGATTTTAGGGAGGTTGGGTTCTTGTGAGGTAGACCATTCATTCTCCTCTTCCTTTTTTCTCCTAGTTTTTCAAGCACGCATGCCATCATTGAACAGACAGCAAAAGGCCCCAGGAGCCTGTGTAAGCTGTAGCTTACCTCACCGAGCTCAGGGTGCAGTCAGGGAGCTAGAGGAAGGGGAGTGTCTGAGGACTGCTGTCTACATTCAAACCCCAAACTGAGGTCAAATGTTTACTTCAGGTTGTTACAGGGTGCTGGCCTGGTGGGAGGTAAAGCAAAGGCTGGACGTGAGTCGCCTCACTCTGAATCCATTACGCAGCTCATCACCCTACCTCTTGGCCAGGCACTACTTGTAGATTTTGTTCACATCGGTTTTGTTTTTCTTGTTGTTGTTGTTTTGGTTTTGTTTTTGTTTGCCTTATCTTACCTTTTCTAGGTTTGTTTTCTGCTCAGAACAGAGTGGCTGCCCTGAACACATCTTTCATTATGATTCACACCAACCTGAAGAAAAAGTTCAGCTGCTGCGTGCTGGCCTTTCTCCTGTTTGCAGTCATCTGTGTGTGGAAGGAGAAGAAGAAAGGGAGTTACTATGATTCCCTTAAGCTGCAAACCAAAGAATTCCGGCTGTTGAAAGGTCTGGAGAAACAGGCTGTAACTTCGAGCAACACCCAGAACCCCCCCAGGATCAACCAGGCCCTCAGCAGTCCCCGTGGCCCAGCCAAGCCCAAGCCTGAGGCCTCCTTCCAGGTGTGGAACAAGGACAGCTCTTCCAAAAACCTCATCCCCCGGCTGCAGAAGATCTGGAGGAATTACCTGAATATGAACAAGTACAAAGTGTCCTATAAGGGTCCAGGGCCAGGTGTCAAGTTTAGCGCAGAGGCCCTGCATTGCCACCTCCGGGACCATGTGAACGTCTCCATGGTAGAGTCCACAGATTTTCCCTTCAACACCTCTGAATGGGAGGGTTTCCTGCCCAAGGAGAACATCAGGACCAAGGCTGGGCCATGGGGCAGGTGTGCTGTGGTCTCATCAGCGGGATCTCTGAAGTCCTCCCAGCTGGGGCGAGAAATAGGTGGGTTCTGCAGTATTAGGGCTGCTCCTGGGGGCGTGGGGGTGGGTATTTATTTGGTCAGGGCTGGGGAGGAGCATACTGGGCCCACTGCAGTGTTCTACAGCCTTCTCTCGGGCCTCAGAGGTACCCTGGGGCAGCCAAAAGGGTGGGGATCCATCCAGGCTCTTGGTATCTTTATCAATGAGAATAGCTTTGCTTTTCTCTGTTTTAAATAGTGCTGTTCTGCAGAAGATACTGTTAGAAAAATGAGTTCTGCCACTACCAGTACGCACCACACTGTAACTGACTTTTAAAAATTATAGAACCACTGATTTCTCCTATCTCTTCAGGTTCTGAAACTGTAATTTCACGGCTAGTTGAGGACTAATTGTCTTTCTTGGCTTCAACTACCCAAGTAATTTTCAGCCTTTCTGTTTGAGGATCATTAAGTAGAGTAGGAATTCTTAACTTTGGGACTGTGGACCAACTTTAGGGAGTTCACAAATCCCTAAAGCTATGTGTCAAATACCTGTGAATTAGGTGTGCATAAAGTGTGTGTGTGTGTGTGTGTGTGTGTGTGGTAAGTCAGTTTGTACATTTTTCCAGAGAAAAAGTCCATAGCTTCCAGTCGATTATTCTTAGAGGTGTCTGTGACCCAAAAAAAGGCTACAACTCACTGGTCAGAATGTAACAACTTGCTTTTTTTTTTTTTAATTCTTCACAGTTAATAAAGATAGAAAGTCTGTCCATGTTCGTAAATATGTGTACAACACAAAGCAATGGATTTGCTTAAGGCTCCCTAGTTCCCTTATTTTGAGAGAATGTGTTTTCTATTATTGTGAAATCAATCAGGCTAAAGGAAGCAAAGCACAGGAAGCCTCGCTTTTCTCGCAGGCTCTGGAAGGTACTGGAGCAGGTGAGGTCATACATCTCCTGTTTTATTCCCTTCCTGTGACTGCCAGGAAAAATGGTCTGAAACCAACCTTAGGCTCTCAAAGGAAGAAAAGTAGACCCAAATTGGATTCTCTGGAGCAGGAGAAGTGGTGAGATCACCTTTTGTGCTTCCCCAAATAGGCAGCGCTCACTAATCCAGACTGCCCTGCCCCAACTTTTGCTTTTGCCTTTTTGGTTTCTTTTGCACTTTGTTTTCTAGAAGCGCAATGTGATTGGCTTTTGTTCATCTGTAATGGAACTAAATTCCCTTCTTCCTCCTGATGTTTGCTCTATAATCGTCATGTTTTGAATATCCCCGGTGCTACTGGATCCTCTTCTTTGTGTTAACTCATTGCACCTAGCCGGAATGGGTTAAGGTTTCAGGCAGAGCCTGGTACTTCTGTGAACTGGAGCTACACTCTTGATGCACTACATGAAAGTTTGGAGTGATTTACATGCAGAGTAAAACAATCTTCTCCTGTAGACTACAGTTATAATTTCAAGGATGGACTTCCCTGGAAAGACTTTGCTCTTGAGATGGAACCAACATTACACGTTGGCCTTCCAGTGTTCTGTCCTCCAATAGGGCATTCCCCTGGGCATTTAGTCTAACAAATGTTTTAAGGAGTTCATTCATTCTTTTATTCATTCATGGAGCTTTCAACCACACAGGGCCAGAGCTTAGAATACAAAGGGAAAAGAGACAGGGAAGGCCCTTTGCTGAAGGCCTGGGAGTACCAGGCAGTGTGCCAGGCCCATGGCCTTTCCCCTCTGCCTGCAATTTGTCCTGTTTCTTGTGAACTACTGAGTGTATTGGATGGTTTCAAATTGTTTGCTCTTACAAATTGTACTGCTAACAGGGCTTTTGTGCAGATGACTTAAATGCCTCGGGAACTATGGGGCTAGAAGACCAAAGGCAGATAAGTTTTGTGGCTCTTTCTGTCCATAGGAGAATTGTTTACCAGAGGGATCGTAATGATGAAGTGTGTCTCTAGCAGTCCCTCAAACCAGCCGGAAGTGGGCATGGCCATTTTCAGTTATTTTTAGTACATGTACCCATAAGATATCTTAGATTTGTTTGTGTTTTCATTTCAAACAATAGTGTTTTTCTAAAACATAAACAACAGGAGTCATGCTTATTGTGCACCTGCTGTGCTCCCAGCATGCCTTGTTTTTTAGTCTTCCTAGGAATCCTGTGATGTGGGGACAATTATTGTTCCCATTGAGCTGGTGACCTAAGTGTCGAGGCTCAGAGATTACACAAGGGGTAAATAGTGGACTAGGACTTGAAACCAGGTCCATTGACTCCAAGGCCCGCACACTCTTCCCTTCTGCTCTTGCGCCTGTAGTTGTTGTAGCATTATAATACAATTTTGAGTGTGATGTTAAAACCCATGATATTCTTGCTTACTTGCTCTCCTACAGGAAAGGAGAAGCACATTCTGAGTTGAGGCAAATGCAAGAAGTGAAGCTGCATGGGGACAAAGAACAGAGTATGTTGGGCTGGGATGTGGGGCCCTGCAGGGCGAGGGGGACTGAGGACTAAGGCCAGAAAGGTAGGCAGGAGTCAGCTCCTATGGAATGTTGCTGGTCACAATCAAGACTTTGGGTTTTATTCTTTAAGCCACAGAGTCCTAGAAGGGTTTTGAATGGGCAAGTGTTGGGATTGTATACATTTTGGAGAGATTTCTCATTTCTCTGAACCCTGTTACCTATGGGGATTGCTATGTCATCTGTTATTAGGGATTACTGCCACTTCTGGGCGAGAAGTGCCAGGCCTGTTTGAGCAGTGATCGTGGTGGTGGGAAGAACGGGTCTGATTTGAGAAAAAACAGAAACTGGTGTCTAATTAGAAATAACCTTGAGTGACAGGTAGGAGTCAGGGTTTCTAGCCTGGAAACAGGCCATCTGGTATCACAGGGGAGCATGCTTTCGAAGGAGGACAGGTGCTATCTCAGAGGTGCTGAATCTGAATTATTTGTGGATTTCCCTGAGTAGTTATCTATGCAGTTGGGTGTTTGATTCCCGGGAAGGGTCAGGCCCGGGGAGATGAAATTGAGGAATCATTTGTGCCGAGGTGACAGTTGTAGGCCTGGAGAGAGGGCTGAGGAGAAAGCCTAGGGAAAGTGTACATTTAAGAGACAGGGAAAAACACAGGGAAGGCAGAGACATTCAGAAGGCCAGTGAGAAGGACCAGGGAGAAGCAGGTGTAGGACATATGATGGAAGGCAAGGGGAGTGGTGTTGGTTTGGGGCAGATGGAGTTCTTGTGCAGAGTGAGGACTGAGAAGACATCTTTGGGTTGTGGAACAATATGATTGTTTATATCAGGGGTCTACAAACATTTCCTGTGAAGAGCCAGACAGCAAATATTTTTGGTTTTGAGGCATATAGTGTCTCTCACAGCTCCTCAGCTCTGCTGTTGTCATGCAAAAGCAAACTAGGCCGTCATAAATAAATGGGCCTGGCTCTGTTCCAATAAAACTTTATTTACAAAAATGGAGAATGGGCCAGGTTTGGCCTTCAGTTCATAATTTCCCAGCCCTGACTTCTATGATATCAAGTTTTCCTAACCAGGACCAGAATTTAGCCTTCCAAATATGATTATATGATTCATTAAGCTACTTTGAAAATATTAAAAAAAAACCCTTGGTCTAAATTGTGATAAAACTTCTTTCATAATGATTTTCAGCTCTTTAGAGTTACTACTATACCTGCAGGCAGCAGATTTTGGTATATTGATGAATTTACTAAGGAGCGGGTTCTGTTGAGTAGTCTAGGCATGGAATCATATCCTGTGCCTATAGTAGTGCCTTCATTTCTGCGTTTTCTAATTTGTGCCTTTTTCTGTCCTCTAATTCTAAGTTCAGCCGAAGTAGTGGCCCCTGTTTTCTGCAGCCTTCTCCTTGCAAAGGCTCACTTGCTGGGCTCCCAGGAGCTCTTGATTTCTCCTGGTGATTTCCTGGAGGCCCACTTGATTTCAGAACCTCTCCAGCCATCAACAGCAAAGGACAGTTTGGCTGACAAGGATGTGCTCCTCTTTCTGTGTGAGGCCAACTTAGTGGCCTATTTGCAAGTTTCCTTCTTTGTCTGATTTTTTTTTTTTCTTAAAATAAAGTCCAAAATTCATACCTGGCCTCCACAGCCTGTGTGGCCTGGTTCCTGCCAGCTTCTTTAGCGCCATCTTGTCTTCATCTTCCCCTCACTCACTTGTCTCCAGCCAAGTCCTTACTGCCCTAGAGTGTCCCGACAGTGCTGTCTAAGCCTCTGAAGGGTCCCTGGACCCTTCCTGTGCTTGGCCCTCCTTTGGGTTCAGCTCCGAGGCTTGTCCTGAATCATCAGGGTCTCCAAAGGAGAGTCCCTCAGTGTCTCGGTCCCACCACTAGATTTATTTGTGCCATAACGTCAGTCATGGTTTGTCATTATCTCAAGGGTAGGTGGTTGTATTTATTGGCTCCTTCCTTGCTGTAGATTGCAAGATCTCTAACAGCAGGCACTTGTCTTTCTTGTTCACGGCCATTGTCTCCAGCATGTAGAACTGTGCCTGATGGGGAGGAGATGCTTAATCCGTTTTTCTTTTCGTATGGTCAATACCAAGGATGGATCGTCAGCCTCCTGGGCTGGGCGTTCTCCATTTACCCCTCCAAGCCCAAGCTCCTTCCTCCCTTTTCTGTCGGACTCTGTGCCCTGGGAGATTGAATTTAGTGACTGTGTCAGTTGGGCTTCCTGGCCCTCTGGCTTTTATTTGGTGCCAAACAGTAGACGTGCTGCTCCAAAACTGAGAAGGAGGAGAGTGAAGTCAGTGTCCCCCCAGCTCTCTCCTTGCAGAATACCCATCAGCTGCTGCTTTCCCTTGGCTCAAAGTTCAGCCCCTTTCAAGCATACTGTCTGAGATCTGCTTTCTCTCTCTTTTCCCTAAGGCCGAGAAGTCAGAGGGAAGGAGGAAAGAGAGGATGGGGTATTCTCTTCTTTCCAGCTGGACCTTATTAGCAGGAGCCGTGTTCTCCTTAGAGCCACCACTCCCCATGGGTGGCCGTCTTCAGCTCAGGGCCCCTGCTTTTCTGGCACTATCAGGTTTGAGGAGTAGTGGTGGCCACTTTTGCAGCCGACCCTGCGATATTGGCCATTCCTTGTTGATTTCTTGAAATCCTACCTACAACGTTGTAAATAGTCCTTTTACTCAGTGACTTTTATTCTCAGACTCCATCTGACTTTGCCATGTTTTGGTCCGGGAATGCTCACATTAATAATTTGCTCACCTGTGAAACGGGGAAGCTGACTGAGTGAAGCTTCTGATACATCTGCATTTCTGGTGTGATTACTGCTGGTCACTTTTGAAGCCAGTGACTGATACAGACCGACATGTTGCAATCTAAGTTGTGTAAAGGTGCACCTTCTGCCCTTTGTGAAGTTCAGGGTACTGGCCCTGTAAGCTGATAAAGTCTGGACTATGTACATCCCATGTGACTTTCAAATCATTCTGATGAAATTTGTCCTAGGATTGAGATAGGGTTGTTTTTTTGACTAGATGATATGTCTAGAGTCCTGAGGTTTAAAACATATGTTAGAAATGAAATAAAGAGGGAGGCCTTCATCCCTTAATTCTGTGGGTACTTTTTTCCCAAATTATCTTGTATTGAGCCAAATTCCACCCCCCACCACCACCTTCTGATGTCACCTTTGTGAATGAAGAACCACCTCAGATAAATTTCCCACAGGGAGGGAAATAGAACAAGAGAAAATTGGGCTGACCTCCCAAACTTGGGCAGATTTCAGTGGTGAGCCCCAAACTTGCTTGATCAAGTCAGGTTGGGATGACCTCCTAGGAGGCCGGCTAGAGGTTGAGAGAGAACTTAAAAGTCAACTTAGTTCTCTCTCCCAGAAGATTGGTCAGTGACACAGAGAGAAACTTCTCCAAGTCTTCCAAACTCTGCTGAAACGGCTACTAGAGCCAGGGAGTGAATGGATTTTGAAAAACTTGGTCTGTTTGATCTTGCCTGGATTTAGGACATTGTTTCTGACAAAAGAGTTTTTCTTTTTCAATAGACAAATGTGGGATTCAGTTTTGATCTGTGAACTCCTTTTCCATCTCTGCCAGCACCCAGGTTTGTGACCCTTCCCAGGCCTCAGGTTCTTAATGGCACACTCAGGGTGTTGTCTTGGAAACCACAGTAAATCCCTCTGATTTTGCTGAGTGCTGCAAGCTTCTCAGAGGGCTGTGAGGACTTTGCACTTTCGGGTGACACTGAGCTTATGGTAGCATCATTTTTCTGACAGGGATGGAAGTATGACCTACCGGTTACCCTAAGAAAATATTTGGGTTGCTCCTTTGCTGACTGGGGTAGCGAGCCCATGTGAGGCAGCACACCAGCCTGGGTCACCCCTCTGCCGTGCGCAGGCTTGCTGGAGTCATGGAAGGGATTTCAGGGGTGCTTGATATGAGCCTCGTCAGCTTCTGCAGTGGCCAGGCAAGCAGGCAGTCATCTCTGTCTACAAACTGTGCCAGATTGGCCCTTAAAATATGGCCCTTTTCCCCCTCTGATGGGGATCCTGATGGGATAAAGAGTGGGAAGCATGATTCTCTTGCTCCTCCCCTTCTTCCTGCCCTCTCTCCCTCCAGACCTTCCTCTGTTTCTGCATGTTGCTGATGCTTATCACCTCTCTTCTGTTTCCTTATGGTTTATAGATGATCATGATGCAGTCCTGAGGTTTAATGGGGCGCCCACAGCCAGTTTCCAACAAGACGTTGGCACGAAAACCACCATCCGTCTGATGAACTCTCAGGTAAAATTTCTTCTGTGCAGATCTGGAGTGAGAGAAGGACCACAGTGTGGGCTCTAATGTAGACCCCACCTGCTGGGGGCACATCAGAGCCACTAAGTTAATTAAGTCCCATGACCTTGCTGAGTCCTGGAGTCTAAGATCCAACCTGGTGATGTGTTCATGAGAAAGCCCCTGTGGCATCAGGTGGCATTAACAGAGGTGTCCAGTGCCCCGAGAAAGGAGAGTTCTGCTGTCCCTGTAGCTGCCAGGTTTTTCCCCAGAATATTGCACGAGGGACAACATTGCAGAGAATATCAGAGTGAGGGATGCTGGGAAAAGTAAGCGAAGCAATGAATGTGGGTGTGTTTGAGAAGCTGTAAAATAGTATTCAAGTATCGTGAGACCTCATCACCAGATGATGATATGTGACATGGCATTCGAATTCACGTATTGCCTTATGAATTCCCCTTGAGAATTAGTTCCTGAAGTATTTCCAGGTAGCATATGCTGAATTCTCAAAACTAATGGGGACTTGGAAATACTCCTGCCACAAAGTTCTGTTAATAGATTTTAATTAGCAGTAATAAACAAACAAACAAAACAAAACTGGGTGACACATATATCAAAACTAGTGTGAGAGGTCTGCAAACCCATTCACCTCACTCACGACCATCCATGTTTATTGTTTTCTGCATAAACATGTAAAGCTTGGGTGTTCTTCTATCAATGTGCAGGCTCTGTACACTGCCTAGGTCTCCATGAGCATATGGAGCACATCCTGGGAGTGATCGTAAGTGCCCTTTCAGTACTATTCCAGTACATGCTCATTTCTCCCCTCCTCTGCCACAGGCTCTACTTCTGTTTCACTGCCTGCCCCTCAGGAACTCACCAGCTGGGAAGAAGCTGCTTCTTGCATGGCCCAATTTCTATGTGAGGCCCACAGTCCTAGGAACCGTTGTATGAAGGAACTTGGATTGATGAATTTAAACTTCTTTGCAGGTGGCTGCCATCTTGTTTTCTGATCTTGCTCAACTCCTTGATAATGATATCATTTTCTGTCACTGTAATATCTGACTGAGTCGACTCTATATGCTTTCAGTTCCTGTTTATTATCCAACCTTACATTTGGGGCTTTTATGTTACTTTTATTATAAAGTAGAAGAGGGCAGATTAAAAGAAATAGATTGGTTAGCAAGAGACTCTCTGGAGGACATGGCGCCAGAGCTAGACTTTGAAATATGGGCAAGATTTGGAGAAACAGGAAGAGGAAGACATTCTAAGAAGTGGTATTGGCAGGACAGAGATGCATAGGAAATGAGGGAGACATCCAAACAGGTCTGGCTGGCGTGGGGGTGGGTACAGATTTGTGTTGCCCTACAGAGGGAGATGAGGCTGGAGCTTCATGGCTGCTTAGACTTTGGCAACTCTAGAAAATCAGGCACAGGAGGTGGGAGGAGCTTTCCCTACTTTCTCCTTTTCCTTCTCATGCCCCAGAGAAATCCTCATGAAGTGCAACAGCATAACCTCTACTTCTGTGTAATGTGTTACCTGAATATCCACCTTTGCCTCCCTCCCTCCCTGCCTTCCCCCCTTTCACAAATATGGACAGTACTGAGTAGAAGGTCATAGTCAGTACATAGATCTCCAGTCAGCCTGCCTGGGGTTGAAGCCCCGGCTCTGCCTCTTAATAGCTAAATGATCAGGCGGAAGTTCCTTATGCCTCCATTTGGTCATGCGTGGAGAGGGAGAATAGCAGTACCTTCTTCACAGCACAGGTTAGGAGGAATGAGCCAGAAGACCATGCAGAGCACCGAGTACCGGGGACTTACGCCAGTGGATGATAGCTGCTCTCACGTTCCTGTGGGCTGACGCTCAGATGGGTTTGGGAGATACGGTGGTGAGCCCAGTGGGCTGGGCCCCTTCATGGGCCACCGCCCACAGCTACAATCAGTCATCATGCAGAGAGATAGACAGTTGTAACAGAGAACTACAAAGGACAGGATTAGGTGCTCCCACAGCCCCCACAGGGAAATTTTCTCTGGTCAGGGACGTCGGGGCCTTGAGGAGGTGAGACAGTCGTGTAGGCGTAGAGGATGAGAAGGGCTGCGGGCCTCCCCTGAAGACAACAGCCTAGTAAGGCCACGTGTGGGAGGGGGCAGGGGAGTGCAGGGGGTTGTGTGGTGAGCACAGAGGCTGAAGGTGAAGAGGAGCCATGTCCTGGCACTGTGGTCAGGAGATACTCTCTGTGGCACGACCAGACTCGCACTCCGCAAATGTTGCTAGTGTCCATCTGCTCAGTAACCCTGTGGTCTGTGGAGAGACACAGTCAGGAGGTTCTCACAAGGAAATGTTCACAGTTGCTGCACAGGAGAAATGCAGGTGAACGTGAGAACAGAGTGGATTTGAGAGTTATTTGGCATGTGTGGTTCAGAGGTGTTAGTGGGTCTGTGGTAAGGGGTGAAGGGAGAGGGGCCGCCAGTACTCTTGGGTTTCTGGCTCATGTGGCTGGCCGGCTGGAGTCACTGGGTTTATCAGTGCTTGGAGACATTTTGGGTTGTGTAGACAAGAGTCAGAGAGGAGGGCGGGGTAAGAACTGTGGTTCCAGGGATGCCTGGGTGGCTCAGTTGGTTAAGCGGCTGCCTTCGGCTCAGGTCATGATCCCAGCATCCTGGGATCGAGTCCCACATTGGGCTCCTTGCTCGGCAGGGAGCCTGCTTCTCCCTCTGCCTCTGCCTACCACTCTGTCTGCCTGTGCTCACTCTCTCTCTCTCTCTCTCTGATAAAAAAAAAAAAAAATTAAAAAAAAAAGAACTGTGGTTCCAGATATGGTCTGAGCTGCCTTGTAGATACTGTGAAGAGATGTCAAGTGGGCAGCTGTTGAAACGAGCTGGAGTTTGTTGGAGAGCTCTGGGTTAGAGGGGAGAATTTGCCAGTCATCTTTATCTGTGAGGCAGTGGAACAGCCGGGCTGAAGGAGAGCATGAGGGACAGGGTGTAGACAGAAATTCTACACAGGGGCTTTGGGTAATAGACAGAAAGAGGAGGTTAGTCAGCACCGCTCGATGCTGCTAAGGCCCACTGAGGTGAGGACTGAGAAGTGCTGTTCTGTCTTTGGCAACAGGGAGGCCATCGGTGACCTTCGGCAGCAGCTGTTTGGGAAAGCGGTGAAGCCAGAAGCCACACTGGAGTGCAGGGTCAGGAGTGTGTGGGGGAAGGCCACTGCGGATAATTCTTTCAAGAAGGGCGGAAGAGAAGTAGGGCTAGCACTGTAGAGAGTCGAGGGTTCCAGAGCCAGTTTCTGTTCCTTTCTTTTTTTTTTAGATTGGAGAGACTTGAGTACATTTAGAAGTCAATGGGAAGACAGTCACAAGAGGGCACATGCCGTATGACATGACAGATTCACATGCTTCTTCACAGACAGAGAGTAGAACGATGGTTTCCGGGCTCTGGGGTTGGCGAGGAATTATTGTTTAATGGTTAGAGAATTCCAGTTTGGGTAGAGGAGGAAGTTCTGGAGATGGAGGGTGGTGATGGTTTTATAACAGCATGAATATACTTCATGTCCCTGAGATGTACACTTCAAAATGGTGGAAATTGTACATTTTGTTACGTATATTTTACCACCATAAAAGTTTTTTTTAAGTCGATGAGGAGAAATCAGCTGATAGAAGGAGGAACTGAATACACTGAAGAGAGGGGACAGTAAGTGAGTGATGGGGAGGAGGGATCGATCCAAGCCCCACAGGAAGGAGTCAGAAGAGAAGAAGACTAGGAAAGGTGTAGCTGGAGGCCGTTTGTAGTTTGTAGTGAAGAGTGAAAGGGCTGCAAAGTAGGATGCAGAGAAAGGGAGGCCTTTTGCCAGGAGGCTGAGGGAGAAGGGTGTCCACAGAGGAGGTTTGATCAAAGAAGGCCTGGCATGAGGAGAGCAGAGGAAGGAACCAGCCAGAGGAACAGAGCAGGAACTCCAGGCTATGCTGGCCACTTTGGGCCTGGAGAGTGTGGGTAAAGAATGGGTGTGACCTCCAAATTGGTAGATGGCAGCGATTAAGAAGAGAGCATGGAGGAGAATTGAAAAGTCTCATGGGTTTGGGAGGGTACCCCCTTCCTGGGCTTCTCTTCCAGGTGGTGAGTGAAGAGGGAAATCTCCATCCTGCAGAGATTTCATTTAAGGCTATGGTAGGTTTGCCTAAGAAGCTGTCTTCCAGGTTGAGGAGAGAAAGCCCACATCCTATGCCTGACAACAGGGTGTCCTGATTGGATTTTAGCCGGGACCTTCGAGATCACTCACTGGGGTTTATCCTGAGACCACAGCAGGTGCCACTTGTTCCCTACTTCTTCTGTCTGAGGCCCGTAGATATTTATCTCATCTGACCTTTAGGACAATGCTGTGAGGTGTGATCACTAACCCCCATTTTTTTTTTTTAATTTTATTTTTATTTAAACATATAATGTAACCCCACCACCCTCTCCCAACCCCCCTCCCCCCCACCCCCCCTCAGTTTGTTTTATGACATTAAGAGTCTCTTTTGGTTTGTCTCCCTCCCGATCCCATCTTGTTTCATTTTTTCTTTTCCTACCACCTTAACCCCCGCTCCCGTTGCATCTCCACTTCCTCATATCAGGGAGATCATATGATAGTTGTCTTTCTCCGATTGACTTATTTCGCTAAGCATAATACCCTCTAGTTCCATCCATGTCGCAAATGGTAAGATTTCATTTCTTTTGATGGCTGCATAGTATTCCATTGTGTATATATACCACATCTTCTTTATCCATTCATCTGTTGATGGACATCTAGGTTCTTTCCATAACTTGGCTATCGTGGACATTGCTGCTATAAACATTCAGGTACACGTGCCCCTTCGGATCACTACGTTTGTATCTTTAGGGTAAATACCCAGTAGTGCAATTGCTGGGTCATAAGGTAGCTCTATTTTCAATTTTTTGAGGAACCTCCATGCTGTTTTCCAGAGTGACCAACCCCCATTTTCTGTGAGGACACCAAGTTTCAAAGAGTCAGAGTGAGTTGCTCAGAGAGCGGCAGAAAGGATACAAGAGAGGTGGGATTTGGATCGCCAATTTTCTGTAAGAGTTTGCATGGAATTGGTATCCCTCCCACCTTATTTTTTAATGTTTGGTAGAGTTTGCCAGTAAAGCCACCTGGACCTATAATTTACCTTGTGGGAAGTTTTTCAGCTACAAATTCAGTTATGTTAGTAGATTCAGGGCTGTTCGTGTTACCTGTTCCTTCTTGACTGAGGTTTGGAAGTTTGTGTCTTTCAAGGAATTTGTTCACTTCTTCTAAGTCATTGGATTTATTGGCATAAAATGGTTCCTAATACTCTGTCATTACCTTTTTGTAAAAGATCTATTTATTTCCCTCACTATCCTTTTTAATGTCTGTAGAATCTGATGTGATGTCTGATGTGATAGGAGATCCTTTGTGGTGATTCACGCAGTCTTGGAATTCACAGAGCTTAAAAGGACTTTGAAGATCAACAAGTCATGAATTCATTCCAGAAGTTCCTATTTGATCACCTTCCCTGTGCCAGTCTCTGTGAAGGGACCTGGAATTCAGCCCAGAACAGCAGTAAAACAGAGACAGACATGCTTCCTGCCCTTGTGGAGCCCAGGGTCTTGTCGGGCATTTCATTTTCCAAAGGAGATGGCCCAGGCCTAGGAACAGAAGGTGGCTTGCACAATGCACAGAGGGTAATGGCAGGCCCGGGGCAGGATGAAGGCCTCCTCACAGCTGGGTCAGGCACCCCTTGGCTCTCTGCTGGCACTTTCCCCATCCATGTCTCTCACTCCCCTCATCCTAATTGCCCATCTCACTCGTTGCCTATCCTGCCACCAGGACCTCTGGTCTCCAAGATGACGCGTGTTTGTCTGTTTTGTTCACTCGTAAACCCGAGTGCCAGGACCAGTGCCCATTATGTAGTAGATGTGCAATCAATATTTTTTGAACGAAGTAGAGTCTAGAGAACCTTCTGCTCGCTCAGTGGATGCCTCCAAACTTCTCCAAATTCTTAAAAAATGTTTTTGAACTCATTTAGAAATACTTTGAAACTTTCAAAAAGTTGCAATAGTGTTTATTACAAAGAATGCCTGTATACTCTTTATCCAGAGGCACTTACATTTTTACCCCATTGCTGTATTATCTGCTCTATTCATTCTTTGTAATGTTTTTTTCATCTGAGAGTAAGTTGTATATATTATACATGTTAATTCCTAAATACTTATTATGGGTAAAAAGTTTATGTTCCCCACCCCCTGCCAGCTCATATGTTGAAGCTCTAACCTTCAATGTGATTGTATTTGGAAATGGGGTCTTTGGGAGATAAACACATTTAGATGAGGTCTTGAGTGTGAGCCCCCATGATGTGTCTCCCGTGTGAGGAAGGAGGCCATCTACAAGCCAAGATGAGCACCCTCACCAGGAACCCAATGTGCTGGCACATTGACCTTGGACTTCAGCCTCCAGAACCATAAGAAGTAAGTATCTGTTGTTTAAGCCACCCAGTCTATGGTATTTTGTCATAGCAGCCTGAGCTAAGATTTTTTGGTTCTGAGAGGAAGAGTTTTGCTATGACAAAAACCTAACAATGTGAAGTGGCTTTGAGACTGGGCAACTGGTAGAAGCTGGGGGAGTCTTGAAGGACATGCTAGAAATATAGATGCTAAGGGAAATTTTGGTGAGGGCTCAGAAAGAGTAGAGGAGAGCTGGAGAGAGAGCTTCTGTCTTTTTAGAGAATATGTAAATAATTGTGAGAGGAATGTTGGCGTAACTGTGGATAATAAAGGCCTTTCTGGTGAGGTCTCAGATGGAAATGAGGAACATGTTCTTGAGCAATGGAAAAAGAGTGATCCTTGTTCTAAAGTGACAAAGATTTCGTCTGAACTGAGTTCTAGTGTTTTGTGGGAGGTCGAACTTGTGAGTAAAGAAACTGGATGATTAACCTGAGGTGATTCCTAAGTTGAATGGACTGGCTTGGCTTCTTTTGTGTTTTGTGAGGTGTGAGTAAAGAGAAATGAATTTTAAAAAAGGAATTGTTTAGCAAAAAGGAAACAGAGCTTAAAGATTTTGAAAATTCTTGGCTTATCTCTATGGAAAAAAAATGAGAAAGCTTGTTCTGAAGAGGAAACGAAGGGGTGGCCCCCAAAACAAGGAGATTGGCAAGGGTGTGAACCACAGACCTACTCAGACACCCCAGCAGAAACACTGTCAACACTGTCAGCTTGAGCTGAAGGGGATGGATATGGGATGAAGTGGAGCAAGGCTGTGGGCCTCTTAGGTCCTATAGGACAGGACTATAGAGCTCTTGGACTGTGAATGGCATTGTTCTTCATAACAAGAAAAGCATGATTCCAAAGGAGATTCAGAAATTGTCAAGGCTGCATCCTTAGTTTCAAAGATGGGAGGGGGGCCTTGGTTTTAATAGGCCTGATGGTAGCTGCTCTGAGCCAAGAGGTGGGATCGCTGCCCCTGTGAGTCCATAGGGCACAGCACTGAACCAAAGAGGAATCTTCTCAAGCCTTAACATCTAGTGGTATTTACTTTGCTAGGTTTTGGACTTTTCTTTGGACCTGTCAGCTCTTTCTTCCTTCTGATTTCTTCCTTTTGGAATGGGAATGTCTATCCTATGTGATTCCACCACTGTATTTTGGAAGTACATAACTTTTCTGGTTTCATAGGTTCACATTTGGAGAAGAGTTTTGCTTTAGGATGAATTGTCTCACTCTTATCTGATTTAGATATGAGACTTAAGACTTCAGATTTTAGAGTTGATGCTGGAATGAGTGGAGACATTGGGGAGGTTGGGTGGAATTAGCCTATTTTGCATGTGAGTAAGAGGTGATTTTGGAGGATCCAGGGGCAGACTGTTATGGACTGAATGTGTCTCCCCTGAATTCATATGTTGAAGCCCTAACCTCCAGTGCAGTGGTATTTGGCAATGGAGCCTTTGGGAAATGACTAGATGTAGAAGAGGTCTCAATGGTGGGGCCTTTATGGTGGGATTAGTGCCCTCATAGGAAGAGAAAGAGACAAGAGCTCACTTTCTCTCATGAGGACATGAAGAAGGCAGCCATCTGTAAGCCAGGAGGGGGGCTCTCATTGGGGAGCCAAGTATGCTGGTGCCTTGATCTTGGACTTTCCAGACTCCAGAACTATGAGAAATAAATGTCTGCTATTTAAGGTGCTCAGTTTCTGGCATTTTATTATAGTAGCTTCTGAATAGACTAAGTTAATACACACCTTAGGCTGTATATCCTAAGAATTTCCACAATCAAAGTATAGTTATCAACTTCATACATTTATGATGATAACATAGTTTTTGTTTTTTATGGTGATAACATACTTTGATCTTTCTGATTTCCAGACAGATCTGTTTGCTAACTGACCTAATAATATCTTTTATGGCACATTTGTTTTCTTTAGGTCTAAGATCCAGTCCAGGATCAAGTAGTGTGCACTTAGTTGTTGTGTCTTCTTTGATCTGGAATACTTCCATAGCCTTTCTTCATCCTTTAAGGCACTGTCATTTGAAGAATGAAGTCCTTCTTCAAAAAAATACATTATTTGGGTTTTACCCTATGCTTTCTCAATATGAAATTCAGTTCATACATTGCTGGCTGGGATGTCAGGTCCTTCTAAGATCATCACAGAGGGAGGGATCCAATATCCGTCTGCCCCTCAGCTGGTTTTAATTTTGATCACCTGGATAAGGTATTGTCTGATTTGTCCACTTTTATAGTTATTTTTTTCCCGTATAGTCTATGGGTGAACAGTTTGATACAGTGCCACAATTCTGCTCCTCATCAAAATTCCCTCCTATATTTAGCATTCATGGCACACTTTTGCCTGAACCAGTCTACTCTGATGGTTGCAAAATGGTAGTCTTCTCACTATAGCTTTCCCTGCTTTGTGGCATTGGGTTGGAACTCAGAATTCTACTGTGAGTGAGAGCCCTCCCTTCTCCTCTACTTATATCCTCCTTCCTTCCCCTCCTGTCTTTCTCTCTCTATTATTGGTAACAATGGTTTGTAATTCATCACTGTTCTGAATTACTTTGGCATTTAAATTGTCTTGGATTTGGGCCAGTGGGAGCTCCTTGAAGCTGGCTCTTGTTTCCCTGACACATGCATGCCCTCATCATGTTGTTGTTTTTTTTTTAACACTGTTATCTTCTGGGATAACAAGATATTCCAATTCATTTTAATCTGTCCTGTTTTAAATACTTCCTCTTTATTTGTTTTATCTGGAATATAGGTATACACAGTGTTCTGGATCAGAGATAGATTTTTTATTTAATACTTCACAGTAGATAATAAATGTACTCTAGTCTCTCTTTGCCCAAGCTCCTACTTATAGGGCAATGCAATGAGAGTCAAGTCAGTTATCCTACAGGACTAACCAGATACCCCATAGGCAAGGGACAAAAAGTAAGTGATCCCCCCCCAACACATACACTGCTTATAAAAGGCAGGAGGTGGCTGTCCTCCACCTTCTTACTCCAGCCCTTTAGAATATAAACACACTCTGATGTGAAATGAGAGATGTCTGTAAATTCCTGGGCCTCTTTCCACCTGCACTGGTCTTCCCAGCCTCTTAGCATATCTCTGTATTAACATAGGGATGATATTTGGGCTATCACCATTTAGCTTCTCAGGGAGATAAGAGACGTTTTATTAGGTTTTAAACCTGAGCAGAGCAATTAACTAGACAAATAACTCCAGAGTTTATACTGATGGTATAGGAAGAGTTCAGGAGTCTAGGGCTTTTTGGAGCAACACCGAAATATGGAGGGAAGTTTTATTTCCTCATACTAACCTACCTTAGCTCTGGGATATGTCATTTTTTCCCAAGGAATCTTGGCTCTTTTAAGTAAAATTGGTATTAGAAACCAAGATCTGGGTGCTGGGTGGTTCATGGCTTCTACTGAGGTATCTTCACTCCTGGCCCTTACAGTCGGGAGAGCTAGGAAACGGGAGGTATGTACACCTATGTATACATGTACACATGGTTCAGGTACACGTTCATCCGGGTGCTTGCTATATACATACATACACCTGCGTGTGCGCACAGATTCCTCTGCGTAGACGCATGTGTGTACCTGCCGACATGCCTGCTTTGGCAGTGACAGACCGTGACCGAGTTCGGTCTGTCCACGTAAGGTATCCCTTGCCTTTCCCCATGCTATATTTGTACTCCGCCTCCTCCCACAGTGAGAATTCTGCTTCTAACACCTTCACCTGTTTCTTTTATTTGCTCACGCGGGTGACACCCCTCAGAGAGTTTGAAAATTGCTTTGCACATCTCTCCTTCCAGCAAACGTAGCAGAGAGAGCTCAGGCTGGGTTTGCTGTTTCCCCCCACACCCTGCCCGAGACTGAGGTGATGCAGTCACGTGATGGAGCCCTAAGTTACCCGGATGCGTCCTTCTGTTCCTCTTCACTGAGCTTGTGGAATTCATTTGGACCTCAGCTGTATCCATTTTGTTTCAGTTTGAGGGTTTTCTTTTCCTCCTTCTTTTTAAATCTCGCAGAATATTAACATGCTCCCCAGATTCAAAACTCTGGGAGCGTATAGCTGGAGAAATGTTAACTCCCTCCTAGATTCCTGCCACCTGGTTCCATAAGCACCCATGGTGGGCAGCCACCTGCGCTGTGTTCTGATTTGTCCTTCTGTGTTTGTCAAGACAAACAGACGTACATATGCTTTCTTAATTCTTCTTGTTTTCTCACACAGAATGTAGGGTGTGTGTGTGGTGGGGTGTCTATAAGCTCTTTTTTTTTTTTTTAAGTTTTATTTATTTGACAGACAGAGATCACAAGTAGGCAGAGAGCAGGCAGAGAGAGAGGGGGAAGCAGGCTCCCCGCTGAGCAGAGAGCCCGATGCAGGGCTCGATCCCAGGACCCTGAGATCATGACCCGAGCTGAAGGCAGAGGCTTTAACCCACTGAGCCACCCAGGCACCCTGTCTATAAGCTCTTTTACACTGTTTCCTCCCAGTATCTTCTCGAAATAGCTCCCTGTCAGCTCATAGAGCTCTTCCTCTTCCTTTGTCATAGCTGCATGATACTCCTTGGCGCCTCCGTTTCCTAGCTTATTCTCATGACCTCTTCTGTTTGGACATTTAAGTACTTTCCAAATTATTTCTTCTTCTTCTTTTTTTAAGATTTTATTTATTATATATTTGTCAGAGAGAGAGAGAGAGAGAGAGCGAGCATGCACAAGCAGACAGAGTGGCAGGCAGAGGCAGAGAGAGAAGCAGGTTCCCCTCAGAGCAAGGAGTCCGATGTGGGACTCAGTCCCAGGACCCTGGGATGATGGCCTGAGCCGAAGGCAGCAGCTTAACTGACTGAGCCACCCAGGTGTCCCCAAATTACTTCTTATATTTCTTGGTTCTTTAGATGACTTCCTGGGATGCTGGGTAGAATCAGAGGCCCCTCTGATTTGGGGTCTGTGGTGGCTTTCCACTTGAGGTGCCCTTCTCTCTGTCAGAGAACCTGCTTCCTATCCCAGTCCTGTTTACCATGGTCAGGGCTTCATTTTTCATATCTACTTAGGACCTTGACCACCCCTTTGTTTGTCTTCCTATGGCACTAAGTAGCTTTGTCACTCTGGCAAGAGGCTGCAAGTCTGGCAGCTAGAACACAGGCTGTTTCCTCATCCCTTACTGTTCTGAATGAAGGTTGTCTGGTACAGTGGGAAGAGATCAGACAGGCCTTGATTTGTATCCTAGCTTCATCCCTTCCTCGCTGTGTGATCCTGGGCCAGTTATGTAACTTCTCCGAGCTGCCTTTTCGTGTCCTGTTTGGGAGCTGGGAAATATTGTGAGGGATATATGAGAAGACTTGGACTTGGGTTGTTGTGTGAGTTTAACAAAGCAACTAAGTCTAGACTCTACAGTTACCAGTGTCTACACACACACACTCACACACACACACACACAGGGCATATTAGTTTCTGACACCTGCCATAACAAAATGCCACAGATGGGGTGGCTTATACAACAGAGATTTATTTTCTCACAATTCTGGAGGCCATCAAGGTTGGTTTCTGATAAGGGCTCTCTTCCTGGCTTGTGGATCCTTCTCACTGCATCTTCACATGGTCTTTCCTTTGTGGACGTGTGGAGGGAGAGATCTTCGGTGTCTCTTTTCTTAAGAGATATCAAAAGCTTATCAGATTAGGGATCCATCCTTGTGACCTCATTTAACCTTAATTATCTCCCTGAAGGCCATATCTCCAGAAGAGTCACATGGGGGTTAGGGGTTCAACATAGGAATTTTGGTGGGGGAAGAGGGCGCAGTTCAGCCCATAACTGAGGGAAAAAAGATTTGGGAAGAAAAAAGATAAACATATTCATATAGGTGATATCTGAAGAATGCAATGATTGATGGTTGTTTTCTTATTCTTATATATATAGATGTGTGTATTCTTGTCTCCTCTAACTTTCTGCAGGGAGCATGTGTTGCTTTGTGACTAGGGAGAAGACTTTAAACAGGTTTCTATAATAGCACCGCCCATCTCCCTGGTGTAGCCTTTTCCTGGCAGGTGTTCCTTGGGGCTCAGTTGCTGTGGCAGTGACTTACTTTCCTCATCATGAGGCTCATGGGATACCTGAACTCAAGTCGGACTCTGCACAAGGTCAAGCACAGGGGCATTTGAGAAGACCTTGATCTCTCCCTAGTGCCTTGTGCTGCAGCTGGGGAAAATGGCAGATGGAGATGCCATCCAGGCATGGCTGGCTGCCTGGGCATGGCCTTGTAGGGCAGTCCTATCCTAGAAATAAGGCACCTGAGCCTGGAGAGGGGAAGCAGCCCTCCTAAGACCATGGAGTGAGTCAGACACAGAGCACTGCCCCACTTCCCCAAGTAGTTTGAGGTTCTCTTGTGTTTGAGGAAAATCTGTACGTGTCATGTAAGGGCCACCAGAATGAGTATGGTAAGTTCAGAGCTGTGTCCATTTAAGCTTGAGGGGTGCTGGCTAGCTTCTCCCCTGTCCCCACATAGGTCCTGGCTGTGGTCATTTTCTGTTCTTCTTTGGGATAAACTAGCCCTTACCATCACCCCTTCTCGGTTTCATGCTTTGTCATTTGCCTCATCAAGTAGCTCAAGTGAGCGCCTCCCTCTCTCTTTCTCCCCCCAACTCCTCATATGTTGAGAATTGAGGGTGGCTCAGGCCCCGCTCGTGTGCTCACTTATTCAAATGCCTAGTGGTTTATGAATACAGCCCTGTGAGGAAAGAAAGAACACTGGGGAGGAGCCAGCTTATAGACTCTGGTTCTGGCTCTGTCCCAAGCTCCCTTGGAAGCCTAGGACAAGCCTCTCCTCTCTTTGGACCTCAGTTTACCCACCTGAAAATGACAGACTTGGGTCCAGCCCCTCGAGGGTCTTCCAGCTGTGACTTACTACGGCTCAGACAAGAAGCAACATTCTCATGACATGTCTGTGTCCCTCATCAACTGCTTTCTTTGGCCTCTCCTCCCAGCACCACGGCTGACCTACCCTGCCTGCTTTGTGGGAGGCAGTGCAGTACGTAGGTCAGAAGTGTGGACCCTAGGGACCTCCAGTTCAGACCCCCTGCTTACTAGCTATATAGCTTGGGTGAGTTTCTTAGCATCTCTGAGTTGACTTCCTTATTTATAAGATGGGCACAGTAATAATTACCTCCTGGGGTGGTCGCAAAGATGGGCTGAGATCACGTATGAACGTAGCTGGCTTGGAATTAACATGGTCAGATGGCATCTGTCACTCTCGCTGTTGTTCTTCGTTGTCGGAAAAGAGAAGACTTGAGCAGCTCAAGTGTGTGAAGCCACAGATGCTGGCAGAGTTTTAGGGTGCCGGAACTTGCTGCCACTGGCCTCTTTCTTGTATACTAAGAAGATGACTGGGGAGGAGCAGGAGACATTTTAAAAATCCCAGTTATCTCTAATTCTCTTGAGTGTGCACACATCACCAGGCATTGGTACTCTGCAGAGAAAGAAGCGTGGCTCAAGAAGAGACTTACGCTCTCTATGAACCAGCTGCTTTGAAGGGGATGGAGTGAGCTGGGAATAGGGAATGAAGTTGTAGAATTGTGTCTCTGAAGACAGATATAGACTAGTGGGAGGTTGCCTGCTGCTCCCTGGGCCTCCTTGTCACCAGCTCGATCGTGTCTTGCAAAGCCCCATCTACTGGATGCCCAGCCTGCCTTTGGACCACAGGACTGAATGCCTGTGCCAAGACTTACAATGCTCCCCATGGACAGAGGATCGCACTTAATGTCAGAAGACATTCCTTGATCCTGTGGTCCCTCAGCTCTGGGCCTTGAGGCCACTTGTCTCAACCCTGACTTTCAGATCCCCACATGCACATGCCAGTTGCTTTTCTTTCCACGTTCTCATTTTAGGAGATGGCCTGAAGTCTAGGAGTCACCTTTAACCCCCTTTGCTCCACTCTAAACTTTCAGTGAGTCTGGAGATCTATAGCTAACAGTTGGAGCTCCTGGTCTTTGTTCCTTCTCCATCATTTCTTAGGCTGCAGCAGCAGCAGCTTCTAGCTGGTCTCCCTTTCTCTCAAACTCTAGAAGTTCCAGAACACTGGTCAGTTTACATCCTTCTCACTTAAGAGCATTCTCTGGCTCTATTGAAGAAACCTGAAGCTCCCTGGCACGGCCCCTGCCTACATTTTTCTAACACCTTCTAACTCTCCCTTTGTATCCTAGCTGCACTGGACAACCTGCAATTCCCAGACAAGCTCTTCATGGTACTAAGTAGAATTAGGTTTGGCTGTTTGTGACAGGAACACTCTGCCCACCCCTCAACACAAGGTTAACAAGAGAAAAATGTATTTCTATCCCGTGTAAAAGAAGTCCAAGGGTGGACATCCCAGAGCTGCTATGGTGTTCCAGTGTGTCAGGAACCCGGGTTCCTCCTACCTTGTGCATTTACCGTTCAGTCACATGACTTCATCCTCATGCTCCAAGATGAGTGTTTCAGCTCCAGCCATCACGTCCACCTTCAGCAGCAGGAAGGAGAAATGAACAAGGAAGGACACTTCCTAGAAGTCACACTTGCTTACACACCCTTGGCCAGAATTTTATCATGGCCACACTTAGCTGTAAGAAAGGCTGTGAAATTTTTATTTCAGAAAATCTTTATTTTAGATGGCCACGTATTGAGGTAAAGAGAAATGCTTGTTTCCAAGGAAGAAAGAATGAATGCACATTGGGTGACACCTAGCAGTCTCTGCCACATATTCTTACATCTGGGAATTTGCACACATTGTTTCTTTTGTCTGGGACATTGTCCCTCTCCTCACACCTCACACCCATGGCTTGGCCCACTGTTGTTTGTCCCTGAACGTTCACTCACCTCATGGCCATACTCATGCTGGCATTCTGTGACTCCCTGGGGACTCTTTAGCACCCAGTACAGCCATACGATCCCCAAGCCCAGCACCAATAGTTCTCGTCTCAAAGATACACTGAGGAAGTGGGATTGTATTCTTCAGGCTTCCAGGGCCTTCCTGCCTTTGGGAGAGGCATGAGGTGACAGGGTAGCTCAGAAGCTCGTGGCAAGTTGCTGCTCTCTGGGTTGTACCTAGTCATTCTTGACATAATACAGTGACCCTGATTATATCTCCACGTCGTGAAGGTGAGTGGTCGAGGTGGGGAGTGATGACTGTGATGCTTGCTTTCATTTTCAGGCAGTTTTTGATTTGGTTTCTGCCATTTGTTTCTCTCAGTTTCCTGCTTTTTAAGGTGAATGTCTGACAGCTGATCTCCTGGATCACTGAACCGAAGTGCCTCGGGTGGTACTTGCCACCTGTCAGTCATCACTCACCACAGGATATTTACATATGAGCATGCAGGTGACCGTTTGTCTCTTTCTTCTTGCAGCTGGTCACCACTGAAGGGCGCTTCCTCAAAGACCGTCTGTACAATGAGGGAATCCTAATTGTGTGGGACCCATCTGTTTACCATTCAGATATCCCAAAGGTAAGTGGGTGTCCTTGGGAAATAGGGAATGAGTCTTCTGTTTGTCCATAGATGGTCCTGGGTTTTCCTGGGTTTTGAAAGTCATGGCTGACCTCGGCACCCCCCTGAGGACTGGCTTTTTCCATGTGAGGGGAACACACTTCATCTGGACTCGCAGTGCAGACGTATTCCTGTCTGATACCAGTGCTCTCTGTGCTCCGCCCCGCAGGGCCATGTTTTTCTCTCCTATGATGGTTGGCTCAGGAGTAACAGTGGCTGTATTTCTCACCGCCTGGGGTGGGGTCGTGTCCATCTAATACAGTTATTTCTGATGCATATCAGCAGGAAATAGACAGTACTTACTCATTCCTAGGACAGAAGCATAGTGCTTGACCTACTTCTGGTTTCCAGAATTCTTCCCATTTCACTCATAACAACACAGGGAAGTAGGTAGAGGCATGGCTGCTTCCCTTTTACAGGTAAGGAGACTAGAATGTGGAGAGGGGAAGTTGCCTGTCCCCGAACTTGATTTACTAAGCGGAGGGCTCTCTTTTGGGAAGAGGATGGGAGTCTCAGGCCTGTTGGCTCCCCAGCCTCTCTGGAATGGCACCCTTGCTCTTTGTCATGCATGTCAGCTGGCCTCTCCCTGGTGTGGCTGCAGTGTCGCAGGAGAATGGCGTTATGGTAGAAGGACAGAGCGCGCCGTCCTGGGGACACTGGATTCTGAAGTCAGACCCACCAGGAGCTGACAGGCTCTGGTGATCACTGGCACCCTCACCACCTCAGTCTCCACAATTTTGCTCGGATCTCACTTAGAGCCGAAGTGTGTCTGAGGCAGGACAGGTGCTCCCAACCCGCAGTTGTGGCAAGCTGTGCTCCAGTTTTTGGCCCTTTAAAAATGAGAGGTGGGGGGTGCCTGGGTGGTTCAGTGGGTTAAAGTCTCTGCCTTCGGCTCAGGTCATGATCCCGGGGTCCTAGGATCAAGCCCTGCACTGGGCTCTCTGCTCAGTGGGGAGCCTGCTTCTCCCTCTCTCTCTGCCTGCCTCTCTGCCTACTTGTGATCTCTGTCAAATAAATAAACAAAATCTTAAAAAAAGAGAGAGAGAGAGAGGTGGGATCAGATGGTGCCAAGGGCCCCTTTGAACATTCCCAGAATCTGTGATCCCGAAGTCTGAAGCTGTTCCAGGGTCGCCAAGCTCAAAATTCCCTGGGAGCATAGGCTGTGTGCTGGGTACCCCCTGCCAGCAAGTGAGAGCTGTGATGTGGAGAAGTCTGGAATCCACTCCGAGGAAGAGGCTCCGAGGCACCTCCCTCTCCTTGAGGAGACCATTTCCTTCTCTTTCAGTGGTACCAGAGCCCTGACTACAGCTTCTTTGAGAACTATAAGAGCTACCGCAAGCTGCATCCCGACCAGCCTTTTTACATCCTCAAGCCCCAGATGCCTTGGGAGCTGTGGGACATCATTCAAGAAATCTCCCCAGAGGAGATTCAGCCCAACCCCCCATCCTCTGGGATGCTTGGTGAGTCTGTATCTGGGGAAAGACCTCTCATGTTTGTTTCTAGAACAGATTAGAGAATGGGATCTCCTTCATTCATTCATTCTTTTGTTCACCAAACAGTTGCCAGGTTTTTGCTATATTTCTATGCTGGGCCAAGTTCTAGCTAAGATCCAGAGATCAGTAAGAATCCTTCTCCTTTAGGATGTTTGGTGGGGGAGTTCAGCCAGGAGAGAGCACCCCTTCTGGGGGTGCTGTCAGAGAGCTCAGTGGAGGAGTGGCATTGGGCCAGACCTGGGTGAGAGGTGGATTTGGCTTGGGGAGGGGGCAGGAAAATAGGAAGAGCAGGGCTGGGATTTGGAAGATGAGGCAAGAGAGGCACTTGCCTCAGGTGTACCATTTGAGGGGATGCCAAAAAATTCAGTAACAAGCTAAATAATATTAAAACAATATCTTTTAAAAACCGTAATTAATACAAGATTTTATCCTGAATGAAATACCAAAATTTTAAATAAAGATAGGGTCAGTGATAATGTTACGCTGAGCCATACTGGCATCTGAAGACAAAGCAATAGTCAATAATACTTTATTCAAAATTTCAAAAAACTGTTGAACCCAGTGAGTACCCTAGTCCTGGCCCTGAGAGAAGAATGAGAGGCAGAGTTTTCCTGGGTTTGAGGGTCATGAATGGAGCTGAGGGAGCTGATGTAGGTGGGCTGGGATCTGAGTCCAGAGGGTCCTGAATATTGGCTTCAAGCTTTCTTCTTGGACACATGGAAGGGAGGCTCCCTCCTCTGGGCCCCTGCAGGGTAGGACTCCCCCCCCACCAACACTGTATATGATGAGCCTGCCCTCTTCCTGGGATGCAAACTCCCTCAGGATGGGGACTGTGTTTAGAACATTCTTCCTCCTTTTTAAATTTTACGTTTTTGTTCAAATTTTTATTGAAATTCTAGTTTGTTAATATATGATGTAATATTGGCATCAGAAGTAGAGTTTAGTGATTCAACACTTACATACAACACCCAGTGCTCATCACAAGTGCCCTCCTTAATGCCCACCCCCCATCTAGCCCATCCGCCACGCACCTCCCCTCCTGCACCTCCCCTCCTGCAACCCTCAGTTCCCTATTGTTAAGTCTCTTAGTTTGATGCCTTCTTCTGGGTGCAGCAAAGGCTAGCCCTGTGGTAATGTGGTAATGTGGTAATGGCCTCTGAGTTCGTGAAGAACTGAGTGTTTACTGTCAGAGGCACTCCTTAGAGAAAGGGATGGGGGCCATCTCAGTAGAGTGTCTTCATACTATTCTCTTCAACTTTTGTATGTGTGCATTTGGGGCTCTTCCAGGAGCTCTTTGGAGCAGGAATAGTTGGAAAAGCATCCCAGGGAACACTTTCCCATCACCCCACTGTCCCCTCCCCTTGCCCAGCCCCCATGGCCATGGCCCCTGCCGGGCCCCACCCAGTGTCTCCAGGAGGTTTACATGAAACCTCCCCCATAGGAAGTGCTCCCTCCTGAAATTTCCAGAAGACACTTATGTCATGCCTTCACAGTTTAGTTGCAGAAGTGTCTTTTCTTCCCCACTGGACCAGGGACAGCCAGAGAGGGCTCTTCCCTCTGATTCCTCTAGAAAAATTTGCTGCTAGCAGTTTACAGTTTTGCTCTTAGTGAGGACTATTTCATCATAAACTTTCCCTATATTTATGGTGGTCGAAAGGGGTGTGAGAGCCATGATCTTATTGTATCTTAGCAATAGCCTGTGTGGTTAAGAGGCACATGGGGAAATTGAGGCCCAGAGAGGAACATGTCTTGCATGGGGTGATTGAGCCAGGTGGGGACAGGTGTGGGTGTCACAGGAGTCTCCTGCCTCTTGTTGGGGTCATGTCTCCAGCAGAGTGTTCTGTGTCTCCTCCCTGAGAGCGCCAACCTGGCCTCACCCCCTGCACTCCATCTCCTGCCAGAATGAGTGGAGCCCATCAACATGGACCAGGCAGGCTCCTGTTCCAACCACCCTCCTCCCAGCTGGGGAAAGACAGCCTTCCTGCCCACACTGTTTCTCCTAAGCACTGTAAGAATCACCTCTCCCAGTCAGCGTCATCTGTGAGGCTCCTACAGGATATGAAAGTGCTAGAAAGTTCTATGTACATGTGATGGTACTGTCCCCCCAGTCATCTTGTCCTTTCTCTTCATCTAGCTTATTCACACTGATCAGCTCAGTGACTGATGGGTGGAACATGTCCGTCCCCTGGTGTTTAGGGAGAAGCTGCCATGCACCAGCCCCTGACCTGCCAGGGGTTCACAGGGGCGTAGGGCTCAGCAGCCCTGCATCCCAAGGAACAGCCTGCTGGACTGGCTTACTGGCCGAGCTCATATTGGGAATCACAGTAATACATAGAAACTCCAGATAGACCTCTCCCCACATTTGGGTTCCTGAGCTGCTGGACTCATGGGGCAGAGCTCCAGGGTGCGGGGTTGTGTTGTCAGGCTGAACTTACCTCTGCTCTCCTCTTCAGGAATCATCATCATGATGACACTGTGTGACCAGGTGGATATTTACGAGTTCCTCCCATCCAAGCGCAAGACCGACGTGTGCTACTACTACCAGAAGTTCTTTGACAGTGCCTGTACGATGGGCGCCTACCACCCACTCCTCTTTGAGAAGAATCTGGTGAAACACCTCAACCAGGGCACAGACGAGGACATTTACCTGCTGGGAAAAGCTACACTGCCTGGCTTCCGGAAAATTCGCTGCTGAGCCTGGGCTCCCCGGTCAGGTCCCCTCTCCCTTCTCCACCGCATCCGGGCAGGTCACGTTCCTGAACAATCACAGCCTGAATGATGGGCCTTCTGTCACCAAGAGCCTCAGGCCACAGGAGTTCCAGCAGCAGGCAGCTAGGTCCAAGCTGCCCCATAGCGGCAGAGGTGTACAAGCCCAATGCCTCCTGCCGCACACCTAGCATTCTCTCCACACCGCCTTTCCCACCAGGGCTGCCAAAGATGGGCCGTTTTTCCCCCCAGAATGACGTTATCCTCACAAACCAGCGCTCTCTGTTGCTTGACATCTGCACCTAGACACTGATTTCATGTGTTAAAGAAATTCTCCCAAATTATGATTGTGTGTGGGTACAGGGTGGCTCTAGGGAGCCAGGGAGTGGTCCAAGGTATAGGAAACATGCTCGATTCCTCCAGAACAAAGCTGCTTTTGAGGCCCATGCCCTTGGGAGATGAGGCATTCCTATCACTCTAGCTGGCTTGGTGGGTCCTTAGCCTGGGTGTTCATGCACAAAGGGTTGTGATGAACCCACATCCTCTCCGTATGGAGAAGAGAAGCACAGAAGGGCATGGTCTCCATCCTCCGGTTGCTCACAGTTCAGTGGGAGGGAGACGGAGGGTTCAGTGTGCTCAGTGCACGGCAGGGGTGGGGGTGGAGTGGCGGCGATGCTGATTTGCTGGGTTATGAGCTTACATGCTCAGGGGGCCACTCGTTTGCTGTGTCTGTGGGTCATAGGGGGCTTCGCTGAGTTGGGCTGTGGAGATTTCAGGGGACTGGAGGAACATGTCAGCAGATTTTGAGTCATTTGAGTTGTGTTTTCCTTTCTGCCTTTATTGCCCATATTTATTCTCTAAGGTCTGCCTGACCTTCGAGGCTCAAGTTATTTTCTGAGGAAGCTGCTTTCCCTGTCGCAGTGCAGCCCGATGGCAGACACCTGGCAAGCCAGATGCCAAAAACCCAATTTGTCTGTGTTCGGCCTGGCCTGACCCTTTGCTGCAGCTGGGGTCACACACCGTGTTCACTGCTTCCCTATGAATGCTCGCCCCAACCCCCACCCCTGGCTGCCATCTTGTTTTCCCCTTTAAAGTAGACTTTTTCCCTCTCTCAAATTACTTTTAAGCATTTTGTACTTTAAAAGTATCCTCCTGATCTGATGATTTCTTTCGTGGGCCTTTCACAGAATGTCTCTCAGGGAGTGGGGATGTGGTTCCCTAGAACTTAAACTTGCTCTCAGAAATGAGCACCTTCGAGACCGTAACGGATTCTCACAAGGTTTATCAGACAGCCATGCCCTCCACTCCTCCAGCAAGGGGGCGATATCGCAGTCTCCAGACAGGGGCCCTCCCACTGTGGTGTGCAAACATGCTTCCTGGGTAGTTTTACTGCACCCCCCTTCTCCAGTGGAGAACCACACTGGACTGGTCTGGCCCCTGGGGAGAAGGTAAAGGACTCGCTCAGGGTCACAAAATAATGCTGTAGAGCCAGGGTTCAGGGCCTCTTAAGCTTGAGCTCTGGACCAGCCGTCTGGGAGCTGGAGTGCTCACATGCTGCCAAACCCTTGGCTTATAGGGGCAGTAGCAGGAGCCCTGGAGGGAGAAGCTCTGGGTTTTCCAGCTGATACTCCCCTATATACTAACCATGCCGCCATGAGCGAATTTTCCTGAGACTCAGTTTCCACATCTGTAAAATAGGGGTGGTGAGCCTACTTCGCAGGGCTGTTGTGTTACGTGAAACACCTGTCCCACTTCTGTACTTAGCATATAGCAGGTGCTGGGTACCTGGTGGCTTCCTCCCTCCCTCCCTCCTTCCCTTCCTTTACTAGGGACCTGCTCCAAGCTCACACCTGGGCCTGACCTTGCTTTGAGGGAGGTCAGGGAGGGGGTCCTGTCATCAGGGAATTAACTGTCCTACTGGGAGACAACAACTACGCTGCATGGCACCCAGGAAACCATCCACACAATGGAGGGTGCAGGTATAGAAGTGTCCCTCCTCCCCCTTCTCCTCACCCCACCTTCCCCCTCCTTGCAGCTCTGGCCTTTCTGCTTGGGAATGGGCTGAGCACTTGGGCTGCCTCCTGCTGTGTGGAGGGAGTCTTTTCAAACTCTCTGAGCCCATGAATTCCCAGCTTGCTTTAGGTTCCGATTTGATGCATACATTGCAATCTTTGAATCATACACAGTATGAGGAAGGAGGCGTTCCACCAGCAAGAGAGAAGCATTGGTGTGAGACTACACTGGGTAGATGGCTAGCTTTTCATTGTTATTATTAATATAAGGGATCAGATTAATGTCAGTGTGATTCTGGGTCTATAGAACTTTTAATTCTGTGTTCTCTCTATATGGAAACTAGTTAAATGCAAGTTAGAGGTATTATTGTTGGTCTGGTGAGAGGTTTCATATTTGCCACAGATAATTTAAAAATGGTGACTGAGTGCCACCGGAAAGTCCTGAGGGGGTCGTGTCTTTGTCAGTAGCCATCTCTTCATCCTATATCATGAGGTCCCCCAAACCTTCAATCACATAAGCTATTCACCTTGGAGACTTTGATCTCAGAAGTGTCTGAAACATGCCTAATCAAATTCTGAATTACCCAAAGATGATGTAAAATTTTAAAATAAAGGTGTTTTTAAAAAAGCTTCTCCCTCTTTTCTTACTCGCTAAGGGAATAACTGCTGCTTCTCAACTTGTATCTCCAAGGAGGCACAAATGGAATCCCAAAGCCACGGACCCTCCCCTACTAGCTTCTCTTCAGTACTTCAGGAAGAAGAATGGTCACTTATGTGGCAGATAGCATCTTTGAGATAGCAACCGATTGACAGCTCTTCCTTTTGGTCTTGCTTATATTCAAATGACTAAGTTGTTTGTCCAACACCTCAGGGAAGGGGTGCCGCAGGGCAAAAAGCAGAGTGGACAGAAGGTCTTTACCTTTGTTTCCAAAAGCCCAAAACCCTTAAGGGAATGATGTCCTAAGGGAACAGCCAAATGTGTGGATAAAAAAAAAATCCCAAAAAGCAGGAATAGGAGAGAAAGGAGAGTTCCTCTTCTCTGTGAACTGCATACCTCCCATTATGGCTTGAATATGTCCCCCGAAACCACACTATGCTACACTGTAATCTATTTCAGTGTGTGCTAGCATTGTGCCTACAAAACTATGTACATACCTTAATCAAAAAATATTTTATTGCTAAGAATGCTACCCATCATCTGAGCTTTCAGTGAGTCATAAGTAGAGGGTCTTGCCAGGATGTTTCTAGCTGCTGATTGATCAGGGTGGTGGTTGCTGAAGGCTGGAATGGCTGCGGCAATTTCTTAACGTAAGACAACAGATGTGGGGCACTTGGGTGGCTCAGTTGGTTAAGTGTCTGACTCTTGATTTAGGCTCCCGTTATGATCTCAGGGTTGTGGGATTGAGCCCCGCATCAGGCTCTGCGCACATGCTCAGCACAGAGTCTGCTTTAGATTTTCTCCCTCTCCCCTCTCCTCACTCCCTGCCCCGACTTGCTCACTCTCTCAAAAGAGAAAGAGGAAAAAAAAGACAATGATGAAGTTTTGTCACATTGATTGACTCTTCCTTTCACCAACAATTTCTCTGTAGCATGCAGTCTTGGTTGATACATTTTACCTACAGTAGAACTTCTTTCAAACTTGGAATCAGTCCTCTCAAACCCTGCCGCTGTTTTATCAACTAAGTTGATGTAATATTCTAAAGGCTTTGTTGCCGTTTCAACATTTCACTGCATCTTCACTAGGAGTAGATTCCATCTCAAGCAACCACTTTTTTGGTTCCTCCACGAGAAGCAACTCCTCGTCCATTCAGGTTTTATCACGAAATTGCAGCAATTCAAATATAACCATGAAAATCTTTGAAATATAGTGAGAGTTACTAAAATGTGACCCAGAGACAGGAAGTGAGCAAATGCTGTTGGAAAAAGTGCCAGTAGACTTGATGCAGGGCTGCCACAAACCTTCAATTCTTAAAAAATGCAGTATCTACAAAGTGTGGTAACATGAAGCACAACCAAACAGGGAATGCCTGTATTTCCTTCTGACACTGGCCCCCAGTGCTCGAGTGCGGTCAGCCCCCTGGAACTCAGCTGGAAGGCCTTGCCAATGAAGACTCGGTTTTTTTTCTAGATCCCAGTGGAAAGGTCACTCGGAAAAGAAGTGACAGAAAAATAGATTCCAGTCAGTATGGGAACTGAGATTTGCACTGGCCACATTTACAGTGGCCCTAAATCTCTGTGAGGTCCTCTCAGCTGGCGAGGTAAGTGGGCTGCACCCCTCTTTCTGCAGCTGGAGGGAAACGTCCGCAGCCTCCTCGCGCTGCCTTTCCCCTGCTTCGGACTCTAGGTAATCTGCTCCTTTCTCGTTTATGTTGGGCACAAGGGAGAAGGGATGGGGCCCTGCTCTTCCTTATCTCACCAGCCACTTGTGAGAGCCAGGCCACAGACGGAAAGTCCATCAGTGAGAGATTCATCTGTCACCCCCACACCTCCCTCACCAGGAGCTCTCCTCACTGACCAAAGCCCAATCTTAGACCCTTTCTTCTTATAGAAGACTTGGCACGGTGACAGTGTGCTGAGCCCACACCCATACTAGTATCAGTCCTATAGGTGGGAGTGGGTGGGGAGAGGGGTGCACTTGGACTCCCCAACTGCCGCCCCATCTATTCCTAGCTCCCGGGCTCTGGTGTGGCCTTGGTTTCCTCTTCCCTTGTGACCTCCAGGGCAACCTTCCAGGATATGCAGTGATGTGACAGGGACTGTGTTATTGCCCCAGGGTCACTTTACACTGTTCCAGCCCTGAACACTCATCTCTGTGGGCTGGGATCATGACATCAGTTGCAGGAAAGAGGAAAAGGCCTTACCAGTGCCCACAGAATCCCACCATCTGATGCACTTATGCCACCAGCCAGTCCTTTTCAGGATTGACTGGACAAGTTTCTAATGGGAGGTGAGCTTCTGTTCAGTCCAGTGAGTCCACAGGGAGCACCTCCAGTGAGTGGTACTGGGAGACAGTGACAAAGAGCCACAGAGCCTGGGGGAACGGGCCTGCCCCGCCTATGTCATGCACAAGAGAGAGAGCAGTGAGGCCATTTTCTGGAGCACTAAACCTAGGTGGTACGCTTATGTTGTTAGGGATGCATTTATAACCGCACAGGAGAGAGATACCACACAAATGCCAAAGAAGAAGAGATGAGATTGTACAAGGAAAGGAACAATCATGAAGTTATAGAGAAAAGAGATTGATTTTGACAGGGATTTGGGTAGTCTTACAGGGTGACAGTCTTGAGGGATGGGCAGGACTGCCCCTTTTTTCTTTAAAGGTTTTTTCTGATTATAATAGTAGTACATATTCACTGTCCAAAGGATAAAAGGGAAAAAGCCATCTGCATCATATCACCCCAAAATAATCCCTGCTAGCAGTTCCCCATTCTATTTTAAAATACTATAAAAGCATACACATCCACACATATCCACACACACAAAATATTACACAGACACATAAGATCATGTCTTGTTTTTTCTAAACTTAAAAATCCATCATAAAAGTGTCTCCAGAACAGTAAGGATCTCTTTGTAATTATGCTTTGTAATGGGTGCATGATAGTCTATCATAAAAATGTGTTGTGAATTATACAGTTTTCCTTAGACTTGGACATGTGGTTTCTTTACACTTGTTTCCTTCCAAGTAACTGCACATGTAAGCATATGTCATCATCTCTGACTAAATTCTGAGGTGGGCGGGGGTGGGATAGGTAGTCTTCTTTCAGGGAATTGTCACTGAAAGCCTCTCAGAATCATCTTAGAGGAACTTCTGGAACAGTCTAAGAAAGTCAGAAAAGACAGCCCAGGGAATAAACCAAAGGCAGCACTGTTAGATTGCTAAAGACTTCATGACTTTTTCTGGTTTATTGTTTTGTTATTCCTTTCTGTTTCTCCACAGACATTAGTAAAAAACCTAGAAAATGAAGAGTGTGTTATTAGTTATATTGCTATCTAACAAATGGCTTGAAGGTTTGCAGCTTAAAACGACAGGAAACCTTTCTGCACACAGTGTCTGTGTGAGGGCTGCAGCCATCTGAGTGCGTAACTGGGGGCTGACTGGTCTCTCTCCAAGACGGTTCTCTTACACGGCTCTGATGTCAGGGGTGGTGCCACTGGCTGGGCTCTGTGATCACTTCGGTGGTCTCCCTGAGAGGATGCTTCTACTGGCTTTACTCTGTGTTCAGGGAGACTCTGGACAGGGCCTCAGACTGTGCTTTGTGATCAGTCAGTGCTGGAGACTAGGCCCTGTCATCTGGCAGGCATGCTGGCTGCACTCCACTGATCCGGTAAAGGGATGAACATGTGGGGTTGGGGGAGCAAGAAGAATCTGGAAATGGTGAGTATATTTTGCATGTGGCAGGGGGAGGATCAGTAAGGCATACTTCAAAATGACCCTCAACTGCCCTTGCCTTCTGGTATTCGTGTCCTTATGAAATCCCTTCCACACGGGATAGTGCCGATCTGTGTTACCCATAGGGTACTGAGGAAATGACTTCTGAGTTATTACTTCTGAGTTAGGTCACAAAAACATGGTAGCTCCCACCTTACCCTCATTTGGATCACTTGCTCTAGGACAAGCCAGCCACCATGTCAGGAGGACAGTCCAGCAAGTTGGAAAAGTCCTGTGAATGGAGGCCTCAGGGACTTACCAACCATGTGAATGCAAGGTTACTTGGCCGGATTCTGTGGTCGGGAGGGGCCTCCAGCTACATCCTGCAGCTGGGTGGGGATAGATGCTGTGCTCTGTGATCAGGCAGAGTTGCTGTCTGGGTTTTCCTTCATCAGTCTGGGCTACCCACTATCACTCTGTGATCAAGTAAAGTCACCATCTGGGCTTCCTGCCTATGGAAGGCTGCAGGCTGGGTTCAGCAATCAGGCAGGGTCAGAAGCTGGAGTCTGCTGCTGGGTGGGGCTGTGGGCTGGGCTGCGTGTCTTGGCAGGACCACAGGCAAAGCTCTGAACTTGCTCAGGGTCACTGTTCAGGATCCCTGGTTATGCAGGGTCAGGGGCTACACTTAACAGCTGGACAGGGTGGCTGCCTTGGCTCCCTGCCCAATCAGGGTTGGAGGATGAGCTCCATAGTCGTCCCAGTTCTTCGGCAAGGCTTCCTGGATAGGTGGAACTGGAGGCTGTGCTCAGCACTTGAGTGGGACTGCACATCTGTTTCCCCACACCAGCAGAACAGAACAGGTTCCACAGCCAGCGTGGCCTTGACTAGGGACTCAAATCAGGCAGAACTGCCAACTGAGCTCCATGGCCAAACAGGGCCACCAACCTGGTCTGAAGATACATGGGCAGAGCCACTGGCTGGGATCTCGGCTTGAGTGCTGCTGCGAGCAGAAATGAGACCCATCAAGACCAGAGCACTGGCTGTGGTAGGCTCTGCCCCTTCTTCCCCTCTATCTGGTACCTGGTAGTTGAGCCCTGCAGATTCCTCCAGTGATCCCCTAGAGGTAAAATCCAAGTGGGCCCTCTGGGAAACATCCCATAATGCTGCGGGAGCTGGATGTCTACCTTGGGCTCTGGTTTCCCACTGGAGAAGTCAGAAGCTCAGGGGTACCCATTCAGTGTAGCATGGTGCCAGCTGGGAGAGGGGCAATGAGTTTACAGTGAAGGGTAAGGCTCTTCTTACCTTTTTTTTTTTTTTTCATTGTTTTTTAAAGATTTATTTGAGAGAGAGAAAGAGCGTGAGCTGGAAGGAGAGGGAGAGAGAATCTGAGGCAGACTCTGTGCTGGCCACAGAGCCTGACACAGTGCTTGATCCCATGACTGCAAGATCATGACCTGAGCTGAAGTCAATTGAGCAACCCAGGTGCCCCAGAATGCCAGCCTTTTAGTAGGGAGATTTTAATTTAAACTCATTTTAATGTTCCATAGTTATTATCTTTAACTGTCACCTTCTTCCAACTATTTCTTTTGTTTTCTCCTTTTATTATATGAGTTTCTCCTTTTATCTTTTTCAGAGCTTCGTATAATATACATTGGATACTGTGTAGTATATGTCCTATGTTTCATTCCACTCAAAGTTTTACAAAAGCACTTTAACCCATATTTTACTCCTTGTCAGAGTCAGAAATGAAATGATCTTATATTTCCATATAAACAAGGTAAGTTTGACAAGCTTTTATTCTCTATTCCCTACCTTTAATCGTTGTTAATATTGGGATTTTAGCTCAGCAATTGCACTATTAGTTATTTACCCCAAAGATACAACTGTAGTGATCTAAAGGGGTACCTACTCCCCAATGTTTATATGTTTATAGCAGCAATGTTCATAATAGCCAAACTATAGAAAGAGCCGAGATGTCCACCAACAGATGAATGGATAAAGAAGATGTAATATATATACATATATATATCATATATGCATGCATATATATATCATATATGCATATATATATCACAATACACACACACATACACACACATAATGGAATATTACTCAGCCATCAGAAAATGAAATCCTTCCATTTGCAATGATGTAGATGGAACTAGAAGGTATTATGTTAAGTGAAATAAGTCAATCAAAGAAAGACAATTATCATATGATTTCACTCATATATAGAATTTAAGAAACAGAAGATCATGGGCAAGGAAGGAAAGAATAAAATAAGATGAAATCAGAGAGGGAGATACACCATAAAAGACTCTTAACTATAGGAAACAAACTGGGGGATGCTGGTGGGGAGGGGGGTAAGGGGATGGGGTATTAAGGAGGGCATGTGATGTAATGAGCACTGGGTTTTATATAAGACTGATGAATCATTGACCTCTACCTCAGAAACAAATAATACATTATATGCTAATTAATTAAATTTAAATAAATTAAAAAATTAGGATTTTAGATTCAGAATATTATTGTTTGAAGAACAATTTTTGATGATATCAGTTTAATAACCAGAGTTACAATGTATTTTAAGGAACATTTCTATTTTAAATTGATTAATTACTCAGCAACAATTATTTTATACTGTAATATCCCCAATCTTGATGCTTAGTTTGCTCCCTTTATTATTCTGTTGCAGTACATCTTCAAAAACTTGTTTCAAGGATACACAGGTCCTTATATATCTGAAAATGTCTTTCTGTTTTCATGAAAAACAAATTGCCTTGGTATAAAATTTTACTAGTAAAGATATTTTTCTTTCTAAAACTGCATAGTGGAATCATATTCCTATCTAGTTGTAAGGTTCAAAGTTAGTATAGAAGGCAAAAAGCACACAGAGTTAATATTTCTCCTAAAAATTCCTTAAAGCACCCTAACCCTAGATCTGGACCTAGAAAATTCAAAAGCCCAAGATTACATCCTATGTCTTTGTCTTTTGGCTCAAGTTCCCCTTTCCCTAAAGCAGCGAAGGCCCAACATCTGCCAGCCAAACACAATTTTGAAAGTGGACTCTTGCTAGGCAAACCATGAATTATTTTATAGTCATACAGATTGCTCCCAAAGGTCCAGGCCTAGGGAAGCAGTCAGTCTGACCTTCTAGGCTTATCAGGCCTGGCTCCAGGTCAAGGGGTCACAACAGGAGGGGAAAGGGACACGGAGTGTTCTATTGCTCTGTTATGGAGTTAGGACAAGAAGACTGTGGTGTCAGCATGAGAAAGATTCAGATTCCCTGCAATACCTACAGGAAATGGAAAACTCAATGTGGCATGCGGCAGGGGGTAGGGTGGTAAGCAGAGGCAGCAAGAATGGCTGGTGCCTGGCTCTGGTGTTCACAGAAAAACATGAAGAGGAGGAAAGTGCTGGCTGCCATGAAGACAACTGCACTTCAGACCAAGGCCTTGCCGTTCTGTTCGGGTCAAGATTTGAGGGAGCTGGAGCTTGAGTGAAAAGGTCAGGGTCAAGGCATGAAGCAAGGGGACATGTTGGGGAAACAAGAATGGCCTCTTGACAGAGAAGTCCTCGTGGAGGGTGTGCAGGTGCATTCCTGGTCAGCCGGGAAGGGGACCACAGGCAGCAGGATGGTGGAGGCTGAGCAGGAGTGTAGTTGTTTGGAGTAACTGCATTTTTCAAGTCTTTAGCTACAGAAGTGACTCACTCTTTCCAGATATGAGATCCGGTCTGTCCTGTGGTGAGAAGGGGTGTGTGTGTGTGTGTGTGTGTGTGTGTGTGTGTGTGTGTACCTCTCCTCTCTGGGGCAGCCTACAGGTGGGCCCACGCAGCTGAACCAACAGGGCCCGAACGGCGGTCTCAGGCCTTGGCATTGCCCAAGGCTCTCCCTGTGCTGTGTCCGATGTTTGTTTTTCCCTCTTTCCAAAGAAGAGTGAAGGAGCCTGAAAACGGGTGGGGAAAAGTGACATAAATTTCTTTATTGGGACACTCTGAAACCCACTTGCCAAAGGTCTATGGGAGGCATGACTGGATGAATGGGAAGGCTCAGTCTCGGGCGCAGACATGAAAATGGCTGGAAGTCTTCAATTCTGCAGCTCATGTTGAGACAAGGCTGTGTGCCCCTACAAACCTCTGTGGAAGGAGATCAAGAAGGAAGTGTCTGCTAGGCCTTTGCATGAATCCCTATTTTCCAAATAGGAAACCCCCTGTTCCTGGAAAATACTGCACAGGGAGTGTGTGTGGCCCTGGGAACTGAGTAATAAAGTAGGATTCAACCGAGAGTTCTAGAGGAAAGTAAAAACACAGAGAAACCCTGAGTAGCCACTTTTATAATAAAATAATCCAACTATAGTTGATTTAAATGCTTGGGGCAGTGCTTACTTACCAAGAGAAGGGAGTTAGTGGTTTGGCCTGGGGCGACCATGCTGATCTCACTGTCTGCTCTACTTGGCCAGCAGTTACTAATCTCGGCTTTTTCCCCTTCAGTTTCACTCATGTGAGTTATTTCCTATCAGACCATGGTAAATTCCATCAGAAGCCACAGAGCAGTATTCCATGCTTAACAGCTGGAAGGACACCAGCGCTGGCAGGCCACTCAAGAGTAGAAACACTTTCTAAGTTTATTCTTGCATTGAAGTTTCCAGGATTGCCCAGCTCAGTAATCTTCACTTAGGACAGACCCTCTAGTTCAGACCTAAAGTCCTTTCCAAACTCTTTGAATCTAGTGCCCCTTAATCCTGCCAGCTATCTCTTTGCACCCTCTTCTTTCAGAGCTTCTAAAAAATATTTGTTTAAATAAATTTTCTCCCCATCTGTCTGTCTGTCCTTCCATCCATCTATCCATCCATCCATCCATCCATCCACCCATTCATCCAACTGATATATCCTGATCTGTATACATAATGCCCAGTCCTGGTGTCATGTGATGAAGTAACAGTTGTAATGAAAATGATGACAAGGAGAGTGACATCACCAAAATGGTGACCCCAGCTCCTGTCCCCACATAAAGATCAATAGATAGCCAGCTATGAAAAAAAAAGAAAAACATCTCTGGGGTCCACTGAAGAAAAGTTAGCAACACAGTGGAACAGAGACGACCTGAGCATAACTGCAGGAGGAGGAGGGCAGCTTCATTCTGCCTGCATTGTCCCGCCTCGCCAGCGGCTGTGCTCAGTGCCAAGCAGGAACTCCCCAGCTAGAAAGTGGCCGTCTGGTCAGGAAAGGAAAAGCAGGCTGAACAACCAGCTTCTCCAGCCTTTCATGGCACCACAGATGAGACCCGCTTCAGTTTCACCCCACCAGACGGGGAAAACTGAGCTGTATAGCAATGGCTAGGGACAAAAAGGAAAGCGGGAGTTACGGAGAGCAGCCACACAGCAGGAGCAAGGGTGGCTCTCAGTGACCTGCTCCACAGACAGCCCCAGCTGCTTTCACCACCAAAGAAAGAGCCAATGGCCAGTACAGCTGCCAGACCCCTGCACATCTCACGCGCTTTGGCCATACAGGTGTTTGTGTTCATGGATGCCAGCCGCCTGTGTCCTTCCTGTTCTGTCACCACCCCTTCCCTGCCCCTGCCAGAGCCCAGGAACCACACTAGCAGCCAGCCTGGGCTCTGTGGCTGCCTCATGGCAGAGCGCCAGCCTAGATCTTCATGGCTGACCCCCCCATCTACCCCCCCATTGCTATGTGTGCAGTCAGGGCCAGACCCTCCAGCTGTTCCCTTGCATGCCACTCACTAGCCTGCCAGCACCAGCCTTTACAGCAGCACCCATGCCCATGGAGACTGTACAGCCGTGGGGAAGCATGCTGGTGGCCAGGAAGCCCGTGGCTGCTTGTGAGCCCAGATCAGGCCCCGTGTTCCTTCACTGGCCTGCACCACTCTACTAACCTGTAGCTAGCCTCCATCTGTGTATCTTTATACCCCAGCCCGACCCGTTTCGGCCTCCACTAAAGTGCACACATGCACACATGTACGGGAGACTGTACAACAGAAACATGTCGGCACCCAGGGCCTTGGGAGCCACCAGTGGGCCCATAGCTGTCCCTGGCCCTGGCTGTCGGCCCTAGATCTGTATGTAGGCAGCTGGCGCCTGCTGTTATACAGGCACCTGAAGCTGAGTGTATGCATGCCACCAGTCCTGGCCCCCAGCTGCTGGACCCAGCGCGGGGTGGGGGAACACTGCTGAAGATCACAACAGCTGCTGCAGCCATCATGAACACCCCACGCCACCCCACCCCCCTGCCAAGTCCTCACCAAGGACACCTAGCTGTCGATGCCTGGGACTCTGGTGGCCTGAGCTGAAGGGACATTCTGCCTTCCCCTGGACCTGGTATTGCCACACGCTCCCATGGCCGGAGCCTTGCACCACTAGACCGGGGCTCACAGTAGGCTCCAGCATGCCCCCATCTGCAAGTGGAAGTCTTCCCTAACCAAAGGCCGTCCCTAAAGTCTGTGCTTATTCCACTGCACAGACACGTACATGGGGCTGTAGGAATCATTAAGAATAAAGAAAACACGACTCCACTAAAGGCATACAGTAAGCCACCGGTAAATGGTCCCAAAGCATGGAGCTTTGAGAACTGTCTGGTCAAGAATTCAAAAAAATTGTTCTAAAAATGCTCAGAGAGCTGAAAGAGAACACAGATTAACAATTTAACGACATCAGGAAAGCAATACAAAAAACAAAATAAGTTCGGCAAAGAAAAAAACAAAACAAACATGGATTTGCCAGCGTGGTTCCTCACAGGAATCACAAAACAAAAACCTACAGTGGAATCACAGAAGATAAAGGGTAGAAAATCAGAGTGTATCACTATGGAAAATCATTAATTCACAAATTAACACAGCAAGAAATGAAGAAAGGGACAAGGGAACTACAAAACAGCTAGAAAAGAATACAATGCCATTAGTAAGTCCTTACCCATCAATAAACATTTTAAAGGCAAATGGATTGAATTCTTCAATCAAAAGACATCAAGTGGTGGATGGGTGAAAAGACAAGAACCAATGTTGCCTAGAAGATATTGAATGAAAGGGTAGTTTCTTATAAATGGAGCAGGGAAAACTGGATAACCACATACAGAGGAATAAAATTGGACCCCTGCCCCACCACTCACAAAAATTAACTTGAAACAGACCACAGATTCAAATTAAACATAAGAACTGAAACCACAAAATTCATAGGAGAAAAATCCACATGAACAGGACACTTTAACATTGGTCTTGGCAATGGTTTTTTGGATATGGCACCAAAAGTATAAGCAACAAATCAAAAATAAACAAGTAGAACTACATTGAACCAAAAAGCTTCTGTGTAGCAAAGAAGTGATCAACAGAATGAAAGGCAACCTACAGAATGGAGAAAATATTTGCAAATCCTGTGTTTGATAAGGAGTTAAAAATCCAAAATATATAAAGAACTCATACAACTCAATAGCAGATGAACAATCCAATGGAAACAGGGTCAGAGGGAGAAGGAACTAAATAGATATTTTTCCAAAGAAGACATACCAATGGCCAACAAGTCCATAAAGAATTGCGTGGCATCACTAATCATCAGGGAAATGCAAATCTAAGTCATAAAAGATATCACCTCACAGAAAGTTAGAAAAGCTATCATCAAAAAGACAAGAACTAACAAGGGTTGGCAAGGATGTGGAGGAAAGGGAACCCTTGGTCAAAGTTTCTGGGGAAAAGCTTATGAAAGCCATGTTAATGGGATAAGCCACAGCCCTCACTGCTGCTGTTGGTCCTGAAACTGTAGGTAATATCTGTCATTTTTCTCCACTATTACCTGTTCTCAATTCCCTCTTGCCCTTGGCTACCATTTCCTGCAGTCTAGGTGGCTAGGCTGGTGAGATGGCCCAGACCTTCAACCTCGGGATTTTGAGCTCGTGGTTACCATGCCTTTATTAGGCCATGGCTCTGTAGCTCCCCATTCACACTTCATCCTGGCCATGGGAGTACCAAGGAATATCTCAGTGAGCCACCTGAACACCAAACACATTCCTCCCCACCTTCATTATGAAGCGTAGTTCTACCTTCTTGGAGTCAATTCCCCTGAGAGTATGGCAACTCCTTGCTGTATCTTTTGGTTTACTGGCAATAACCAGATGGTAGCCATAGCTTTAAGTTCAGTGGGATTCTTAATATACCCCCTGGTGGAAGCACACCTCCCCCGGGAATCAGGACCTTTAGACCCACAGAGCCGAAGTTTGCTGGAACAAGTACACATTCTTCAAGTGGGAGTGCTGGTACTGGGGGTCATTTCCGCTTCTACCAGCTGACTGCCAGACTCCTATGTTCTCCCCATTGATTACGCAGACTCCAGTCCTCACAGGATATCCCCTGCCACTTCAGCTGTGCCTTTAAGAGGCCGACTCAACACCCTAGAAGGCCGGCAGCCTCTGGATGATGTGGTATGTGGTAGAACCAATGGATCCTACAGTTTTGTGCCCATGGACACTCATTCAAAGCATTGTTATGCAGTATTTCATGCTGGCAAATGAGGTACTCTGTGGGCCTTTGGCTAGTGAACGGAGGCCTGTGTGCAGGAAAGGCAAGCCCGTTCTGGAATATATATCAAACCCAATCAGGAAAAATGCTTCCGTTTTCAGAGTGAACAGGGTCCAACGTAATCAACTTTTCCCTAAGTGACTCATTGTTCTTGAGGGCTAACACTATATTTGGACTTGGTGTTGTTTCTGTTTCTGATAGGTCAGACATTCAGCAATGCCAGGAGTTAGGTCAACCTGCGTGAAAGGGAGACAAGGGCCCCAAAACAGTGTGTCTTCATCTCTGCCTTCATGGCTGCTTTGTTCATGGGCCTATTGTACAAACATGCTTATGGCCAAGAAGGAGGCAAACTGACATCCATTGGAAGAGTTGCTCTGTCCAGCTTGTGATATGGCTCTTCTGCAGGGATGCTTACTGGTGGGCCAAACATGTGGTACAAAGATGCTCGCAGTTTGAGCCCACTCTCATAGCTTCATCTGTATGCTCCCTCTCCAGGCTACTTTATTCCTGATTTTCCCATCTTTCTCCTTCTAGGTCCCTAAACAATCAGCTGAGCCATTCAGTGCTATCCATGAATCATATACATATCCACACCGAAGGCCACTTCTCTCTCCATGCAAGGTAGATGACCAGATGCAACGTCCAAACTCTGTCCAGTTGGCGAATTTCTCCCCACCACTGTCTTTCTGGGCCACCTTGAGTGTGGATACATACGGTTCACGGCTGATTCGGGGCTTATACCAACATACTTACTCCATCCGTGAGTCAGACCTGGTTATTTTCCCGCTTTGTTGGTTGATCAAAGGAACTCCCCCATGAGACCGTAGTTGTTAGCAGAGAAGTTATTGGTGCATTGAGGGTAAGTAATGAGTGAAAACTGAGCTGCCTTTCCTCACATATTATTTGTGTCCTCTGTACCAGCTCCAGCAACAGCCAGAATATACCACTTCCGTTACACAATGACTTGTTGCTGGGCCTGCCCAACATTACAACTCTCAGGGCAACTGGGCAGGGCCCCCTTCTGTCTACTCCAAAGTGATCCAGAAAGAAATATCCTGAGTTCAGAACATTAAGAGATCATGAGTGAGATGGGGTGGCTGGATGAGGTCAGACTTTGAGCAGATTTACAGAGAGGAAGCAAACCCGTGACTCCAATTATTGTATTAACAAGGGCATCATCATTGCATTTGGTGGGGCTGTCAGTAGTTACTGGCACACAGAAGGCTCTGAAGGAACGAATTGGATTAACACAGTAGCTGTATTAAAATGTTTTAGTAATTTCCTCCAGAACCCTTGTTAGGGTGCAGAAAAACACAAATATCTCAAACATCTACTCTTGCTTACTCTTCTCTCCATGTCTGTTTGAAGGTGTCTTCTAGGAAACTTATTTTGAAGGGGGGATGCCAAACACTTTGGTCTTAGCCCTGTGTTCCCCAGCCCTTGCCAGCCCATTTTCTTTCCCATCCCTCACCCTATAGTAAGCAGGCAAGTGAGTATAGTAAGTAAGTATAGTAAGTAAGATGCTGCTTCCTCTTTTTGATGTTTGTACCTATTAAATGTTTATTATTCCCCTGCCTTCTCTGAGGGCTCAGCATTTGCTGCAAGTTCCAAATCATTGCTTTCTAATAATATAAAATAAAATACGAGATACCAGCAAAGTAATAAATTATGAATAGGAGAGTTCAGGACCCAAAGTTGTTTAAGCAAACAGGGGTGCCTTGCAGAAAAATATGGGACCTGCTTTGACTCTTAAGAGCACAGTGTGATGTAGAGAAGGTGGAGGGGGGATGGCTTCAAGGGAGCAGAGGTATGTGAGTGCAGGTATTTAGTATGGAGGACAGAGGCAGGAGAATGTGACATTAGTGCTTTCTAAGCTTGATCCTGATTTTTATTTTTCAGTTTTAGAAATTATTTTCTACAATGGAGGATGAAACCTTAGCTATCTTACAACACACCCTTCACCCATACACACTTCTATATCCCACTCCTGATATAATCCTAATAGTACTACATTTGGTTAAATCAATATTCAATAATTGCATTTTTTTTTGCTATATAAATGTTATTAGGTAAGCCATATTTCATGGTTACATTTTCTTTCTTTTAAAATCTTCCTATCCCAGAGTTAATTTTTTTTGTTTGTTTTAATTAGGCTCCATGCTCAGTATAGAGCCTAGTACAAGGCTTGAACTCACAACTCTGAGATTAAGACCGGAGCTGAGATCAAGAGTTGGATGCTTAACCAACTGAGCAACCCAGGCACCCTACATTTTTGTTGTTGCTGCTTGTTTAGTGTTCTTTTGTAATATCCCTAGTTTATCCCCCAATTCTGGCAGAATTATAAAACTTTTCTTGATATATTTACTTATGAGATACTAACTTCACGTTTTGAGGAGGGCTGTGGGGGAACTCTCTCTCCAGAGCTAATCTCTCCAGGCAATCTCTAATCCTACACTAAATAATATGGTCCTGGGACTTCATTCCATTCTCCCCTTAGGAACTCCCTTTGCTCCTCTCTGCTCTTTGAATTCTGTTCCTCTCTGCTCCCCCCAACTGGTTTCTTCTTGGTTTACATTTCCTTGTTTTTGTGGGAAATACCAAAACAGTGGTTTCAAGAGAAAGGGAAGCAGGGAGTGAAGGTGGGGATGGCCCCAAGAAAGCGTCCCATATAAGGAAATGTGAGGTGAACACTTAGGGTAATGCAAGAATGCTATACACTTTTGGGAGCTCTTCCTGAGGAGGTAATACATTTCAACCACACAGAACTGGAAAGGTGAGGGCGGTAAGATAAAACCCTATATTCCTCAGCGCACATCACAGGCTTGGATTTCACATGGAAGAGAGACAATCCCTCCCTAACCACCAAAAACAAACATTAGGAAAAGCTGTACTTTGCCACATATTGACAGAAGAGGGCACCATTAAGCTCAGAATCATGTAAACCAGGCCAAACCCACAAAAATAATTGAAGAAAATTATGCAAACTTACTTAAAGGTAAAGAAAAAGAGAATCAAATCACTCAAGGGATAAAATCCTCCACCATTCTGAGGGAGATAGAAAACAAAACAAACAAATCCAAACAACATAAAACAGCCATGAAGCAGAAGAAAACTGCATGACAACATTCTAGACTGAACTAAATAACCTCAAAAAGTGTTGGGAAATATAAAAAACTGCCTATAATCAGAAATTAAAAGCAAAAATGGATTTGGGCAAAGAACAGGAAGAAATTAAGAGAGTTGCCCGAACTTAAGAAATAAATAGAAAAGAAAAATCATCTCAGGATTGAAGAGTAAATTTATTTATTTTTTTCTGAGAAAGACAGAGTGAGTGGGGGAGGCAAAGGGAGAGGGAATCTTCAGCAGGCTTCATGCCCAGTGCGGAGCCCAATGTGGGGCTGGGTGCAGGGCTGGATCTCACAACCCTGAGAACAAAACCTGAGCCAAAATCAAGAGTTGGACACTTAATGGCTGCTCCACCCAGACTCCCCTAGAGGGTCCATTTTAAGAAGTTAAATGTGTTAGTTTCCTAGGGCTGCCTGAACAAATCACCACAGGCTGGGTGACTGGAAACAACAGAAATGGATTCTCTGGCAGTTCAGGAGGCTGGAACTCTGCCATTTTGGTGTCAGCAGGGTAGGTTCCTCTGGAGGCTCTCTCCTTGCTTCTAGTGGCTGCCAGCCATCCCTGGGCTTTTTGATTTGTACATGCATCACTGTCATCTCTGCCTCCAACTTCACATTCTCTTCTCTTTTTTTCTTTAAGATTTTATTTATTTGACAGACAGAAATCACAAGTAGGCAGAGAGGCAGGCAGAGAGAGAGGAGGAAGCAGGCTCCCCGCTGAGCAGAGAGCCTGATGCAGGGCTCGATCCCAGGACCCTGAGATCATGACCTGAGCCAAAGGCAGAGGGTTAACCCACTGAGCCACCCATGCGCCCCTTCATATTCTCTTCTTTCCTATGTTTGCTCCCTTTCTTTTCTAAGGACACTTGCCATTGGAATTAGGGCCCACCCAGGTAACCTGGGATGATTTCATCTCAAGAGCTACACTATAATTACAACTGCAAAAACTCCTTTCCCCCCAAAAATCACATTGACAGTCTTTTGAGTGGACATGTCTTTTTTGGGGTGAGGGGGCACCATTCGACCCACTACAACACCCATAGCAGAAGAGGCTCAAATGTAAACTTAGGAAGTGGCATGAAAGAAAGACAAGTCCACAGCCAAGACACTCAATGAGACAGCAAAGTAAAAAGGGTCAGGAAGGAAACAGTTGACACAGAAGATAAGCAAAGCAACACGGGTTAACTTAAAGAAGTCTTTAATGAAGAAATACAAAATGTGGGCTAGCTGTAGCAGAAGAAACAAACACCAATCTACAAACTGAAAGGATCTACCAGATAGCTGAAAAGATGAAGCTGAAATTGTCAACTCTGAAATAAGCTAATAAAGCTATCTCATTCCTGCCCTCTCCATGTCTGTTCTTTCACTGAGCCCACAGTGGCTTAATTATTGTGGCTTCCCGGTAAGTATCAAAATCAGGAAATACAAGTGTTTCAACATTGTTGTTCTTTTTCAGAATTGTTCTGGGTATTCTAGGTCCTGTGCATTTCCATATAAATTTTATAATCCATTTGTCTATTTGTGCAACAAACCCTATGATGTTTCTGATTTGAATTGTGTTTAGCCTTTAAATCAATTCAGAGAGCAATGCCATTTTGGCAACATCGAGTTCTCCCATCTATGAACACAGTGTATCTCTTCATTTACTTAGGTCTTTGCGTTCCTTCATTTGTTTCGTAGGTTTATGCATACAATCCTATACATATTTTGTTTGATTTATACTTAAGTATTTCATGTTTAGTGTATTATATATGGTACTATTTTAGAAAATTAAATTTCTAGCCACTGACTTTTACAACATAGAACTCAATAGTTTTAAATATTGACCATGTATCTTGTGGCTTGATACTTCCCTTATGAGTCTCTGTATCTGTTTTGTAGAGTTTGAAGGTTTTCGATATGGAAAATCATTCATCTATGAATAGAACATTTTATTTCTTCCTTTTCAATATGTATAAAATCACTTTTTCTTATTGAACTCAGTTTGATGTTGGATGGGGTTTTGGGAGTAAACATCCTTACTTTGACTTACCAGAAAAGCAGTCCATCTTTCACCAGTTAAGTATGATGCTGTAGGTTTTCTGTATCTTTAGCACAGAAGAAATAACTTTCTTTCTTCTATTCCTAGTTGCTATATTTTTTTTACCATAAATATGTGTAATATTTTATCTGTTATCATATTATTCCTATTTCCATCTCTCTGAGCCCATGAGGACTTTTCTGCTCCTCCCAGCCATGATCAGTTTTCGCCTATCCCCTGGGAGTAACAGGGATGCTGCCCTTGGCCCAGTGGCTATATTTCCAGACAAGGCTTCCTGCCTTTCCTGCAACAGAGACTGCTCCCCTCCTCCAGGCCTGTACCACATGGATGCATTCTCCTCTAGTCCCCGCTCTGCCAACCAGACTTCTTTGTGAATACCTTGTAGGGGGGCCATCGAGAAAAGTCTGCAAGTATGAAATCCCTTATTTCTGTGGCTCCTTGGGATCCTGTTCTCTCAGATTATCCCACATTCGAATTGAGACTTTAGCAACTAGGTAAACGTGTTAGCTGAATCTTTCTTCCCTGCTTATGATTTGACCCCATATTCTTCCTGTGCTTCTCTACAAGTGAGTGTTTGTGTCTGGTCCCTTTTTAGAGACTCCTTTATTTCATTAGAGTCAGGATAACCGGCTGTCCTGTAACCTTATCTAATGAGTTCTACAAAAGTTGCACATTTTATAGATTGTCTTCTGGCTTCTTTCGGGATTTTTTTTAATCTTTGATTTTCTGTAATTTTAAAATGATATACCCAGGTAGAGTATTTTTAAAAAATTTATCCTACTTGGTATTCTCTAGACTTTGTGCATCTGTGCTTATTGCCTGACATTTGGGGGACATTATTGGCTCATATGTTCCTTCTCTCCTTCTGACATGTCCATTATAGGTACGTTACAACTTTTGTACTATCACGTAGTCTTTGGATATTCTATTCTGCTTTTTTAAGTTTTTTCTCTTTGTTCTGCAGTTTTGGTAGATTTCTACTGGTATATTCCCAAGCTCAGGGATTTCTCCTCATCTGTGTCCATCTACTAATAAGGCCACCAAAGGCATTTTTTCATTTCTGTTAATGTTAATGTTTTTGATTTCAACTATTTCTTTTTGGCTCTTTTTTAGGATTTCCATCTTTCTGCTTACATTGCCCATCTCTTCTTGCATGTTATTTTACCCCTTCGAGCCCTTAGCATTTTAATCATAGTTGTTTGAAATTTCCTGGGCTGATGGGTTGTTCTCAGTATTGCAATTACAAATGATGCCACAGTGAATATTTTCATGACACATATGGTCCTATTGGTAGAGGTATAGATTCCCATAAATGGGTACATTCCCAGAAATGGAACTGCTGAATCAAAAGGTAAATGATTGTCGTTTTGTTAAATACTGTTAAATTTCCTCCACAATGATTTTATTGGTTTGCATGATTATCTACAACATATGAGGATTAGCAGTCTCCTCATAACTTTACATAATGTTATACTATGCAATTTTTCCCAAGCTGAAAAAGGTGAGAAATGGTATTTGTGATTTTAACCTCCATTTCTCTAAGATTGGATATCTTCTCCTATGTTTATGGGCTCTTTTTACATTGTGTGTGTGTGTGATATGTTCACATCTTTTGCATATTTTTCTGTCATGTGTGCTCTGGGCATCAGAGCAGCTCACAAAAATAAGGAACTGATCTGTTTATAAGATCAAGGTCTCCATAACATAGAGAAAGCTGTCATTCATAAGAATCAAAATCATTTTTGGTGGGGAGACAAAGAAACCTCCCCGTGGGTCTTCACAAAGACACTGAGATATCTTCCTTTGTTTTGGCTTTGCTTTTAAGGATTTTTTTTTTTTTTTTTTT